>VZTL01003648.1:320-18035 GCA_013400535.1 Scopus umbretta
ACCAAATGTGTACATCCCCTGCAGTGTCATTACAGGTTGGGGTTTTTTTTCATAGCAGAACTCTATACCAGAAAGGCCAATGACAAAGAGTTCACTCTCATTTACAATCCCTGTAGCTGTTTATGTAAATGCAGCCTAAGGACCACCAGGATTGTACCTGTTGTACTGAAGACATGGCTAAAATTACCTCAGTTTCCAGGGAAAAAAAATCATATATTTTACAGACAACAGATGAAAAGATGAGCTGTTACGGGTTTTTTGTTTTCCCCTTAGAGATACCCACTGACATTGTGTTATCTCCAGCAGATGATCTCCAGCAGTAGGGCAGGGGTGACCTTAGCAAAGGAGTAGGCAACGTATCAGAAGTGACTCATTGATTTTATGAAGCATTTCCCTTCCCAATGATGACCCATCTGCATAGGAGCTTTAAAAAAAAAAAAAGAGATTATAATTAATTTTTCAAGACAGTGTCAGATGTTCAGAAAACACTCTTGTTAAAATGTGATGTATTCTACAACCCATTTAGAATATCACACAATATTCAAGATGTGGTTAGCTATTTTTTCTTTTTCATATTTCTTTTTTTTTCTTTTGTGGGTTTTTGTTTTTGGTTTTTTTTTCACTTTTTCTATTATATTAAACAAAAAAGAGTTGTAACCTACGTTAAGTGAAATGCAGAGTGGTCAGACACCATGACAAGTACTGTGTAAAACAGAGAAAGGGAGTATAAGGCTTACCAGAAGATTAGATAGAGCATTCTCTAAGGAAAATGTTTAATAAAAGTACTGGTTCACCTTCCTTCAGTGTATGGGGGCACTGAAGAGCCTCTCAGTAGTTATGACTTTCATAAGGGATACTGCATCAAGTAACCAACATGTTCAGCCATATGGCCTAATCTTTCATAATAACCTTTCTGGACCTGTAAGCACTCCAGATGAGTCACAAGCTATGTCTTTTTTTCTGGATTATTTTAAATATTGAAAGACTAAAAGCCTGAAAAATGCAAACTACCTTCATTAATGCTAGGGAAGGAAATCTTCCTTTCATCTTCCTTACCCAACTAGTATATTGTTAGCAGATATACTGGAGTAGACTGGATATTACTATGCCCCTAAACATATAATTCTTAGCTAGCAGCACATGTTTTTATGGAGGCCTGTAACTTAACAGATATTGTGGCAAAGACTGTAAGTATAGACTGTAAGTATATTCTGTATGTGAATATATACTCACCACCTCAGAACAAAGGACTATCTCAAACAGGACAGAAACCAGAACTGAGAGGGTATAGTATATCCTGGGTGACTGCAATGTCTCTGAAAGATGCTCTCTGAGCATTTTCCCCTTTATTCAAGTGATTCTCCCACTGCTGGAGAAGGCCCTACCCACAGTTTCCCATATGCCAAATATTTCAACACTTCTCACTTAAGTCTGGAGAATGCAATTCTCCTTTCAGCTAGCACAGTGATGGTAGGGAGCAGACAACCCACTGAAAGCTAGGTATTGTTTACTTCTGAGACTTCTGTGAAAACTTGCCTTTAAAATGCTAAACCAACCTGAAGGTTTGCATATCTGCCCTAAAATTTATCATCTTCTAGATCTGAGAAAAGTCTCTCTGTGGGTCAGTCCCATTTCTCCCTGACAGCATGCACCAAACAACTCTTCCAATTCTTCCGATAAAGACTTTTAATTCCTTGCAAGTTGCTTGAGACTTAATATAAGATTGTTGAAGATATCAGCTTGTCCAGTTTTGTCTACCTTTTTGTACCAGTTTTATACATATTCTTATGTCAACTACATTGACTTTCCTGGTTTGGTTTTTTTTTCTGTAAACCTCCTCTAGACTGAACCAATGCATTCCTACAGAACGACTTTGTAAGCAAAGGTACAGTAACTTCTCCATACTGACTGCATCTATGCTAGCATTCAGAATACCATTATATCCTGGTGTTCTTAAATTAAGAGTTCGTCTGTCACTGCCTATTCTTGTGCTGTCATAGACAAGTCACGCAGTGGCTTTAGAAAGCTGTGACAGTTTTGAAAGTACTAGTGGGATTCTGCTATAACGCCATTTCTGCAAGGGCTCTATTCCAAGACAGTGCTTTCATCCTCCAGCGTTGCCTAGCATCAGTGCAGGAATCCTTCTGCCTGCCTGCAAGGTAGCAGGCAGATTTTTATAATTCTTTTTATTATTCTCTCATGTATGAAACAAATAATAAATGTGCTCTTTCCATTCTGGGAATCAGAGCACAGTTAACTGTGGTTTATAAGCTTCCAGCACATGATGTTTAAAAGCCTTTTGGATACATTATTCATCTTTGAAGGCAGTGGGCCAGCCCTCTAAACTTCACTAGTGGTTGTGTGTGGTTTTGGGGAGGGCAGTCCTTTTTTCTTATGCTAAATAGAAAGATATTAAAGTTACTGTACAGTTAAATCCTCATTATATATGGTATTAATAAATGTGCCACTAGAACAGTCAGTTCTGTTAAGTAACTTCGCTAATCTGAGCACATTATGCTGGATTTACACTGTAGAGGAAAATCTCTGGGGAAAGCATGAAACAACCTAATGCAGAGCATCCAGATTTATTGTTGTCTCTGCTGTTGTGGCACAGAGAGAGGGAGAAGAAAATATAAAGGAAGAGAATTTACATCAGAATGACTGCAGTATGTTCTGTCATTGGTAATGCAGATGATCCTTTCTGGATTCTTCCAGTATCCCCATGTTTCTAAACCATCCTTATTTCATCGTAGTTTCAAAATGATCCCCCCATGATAAAAAAGCTCATTTTTAGATGTCAGTAAAATATGCGTTGATATTCCAGGAGTATAAGGAGTGCTTTGGTGCTGCAGGTCACGCACTTTCTCTGTCAATCATCCATTAAAGGTCCCTGGAACACCCCTGAATTCCTCCAGGTGTCTCTCAGGAAGCAGAGAAAGGACTAGTGGAAGGTCTTTGCAGGGAGGTCCTACAAAATGCAAGGTGGTTCTCACAAGAGGACAGGTGATGTACACATTGAAACTCCTGGATATACTGGGACTTGAATTATGGAACTTGGCATTAAAAAGTGCATTTCAACTACTGGGATCTGTTCGAAAATGTATTGTTAAATTGTGTCTTTCCCAGGCATCCATGTGCAACACAGGGACAAATTTCTTACTGTGCTTTTACTGTATATGCAGCCCCTGTACACTCGGACAGTATAGCTCTGTATATTCATGTACTCTCAGATCGGATCTGTTCAGATTGTGTTACAGCTGAATCATTTAGTAGGCACCTGTCCAAAACGTTATTAGTTGGCCACTTAAGCATACTATCTATCACCAGATCACAAAGCAGGGCTCTACTGTTTCAGCCAAGACAAAATTTCTTTTACAGTTCTTGCTTCCTGTAATTAAATGTTCTTTATAGGTTTCCAGATATCAGTGAATTCAACTAATGCCAGGGCCTGTCAGACAGCTTAGATTCAGCAAAGAACTCATGGCTTCAAATTGTTCAAATTGTTGTATTTCTGTAACTTTTATAACCCAAAGGCAAATATTCATACACTGAACTAAGAGAGGAAAGCAGTTTTTGCCTTGTCACTGCCTCTTCTCTGCTCTTTTTCTGCTTTATCCCTCTATTTTGTATTTTTAGCCTTGCATCAAACACGGAAACCAGTCTTCCTAGAGGTTAAGATGTTGGCATGATGCATAACTTGCTCTTCTGTAACAAAGTAGTTTTTGCTCTGCAGTCAGTGTGACAGTGCTGAAGTTCTCTGCAAACATCCATGTGCACGCGCACACTTAGGGTCTTCAAGACTGAGCACATCATCCATAAAACTTGGAGCACTCAACAGATGAGTTCAAGTGAAAAGCAAAGGAGAAAAAAAAGAAAAAGTATATTTAAACACATTAGAAGCTCAAGATTTGACAAGGTGATCCAATTTCATGCTACATTAATATAAATCAGTCTAATTTGACACATATTTGTATTAGAATGGTCTTTTATTTTTCAGGATCAAATTTCAGTATCATGTGAATATTTAAACAAAATATCCTTGTTTTGGCTTTAACCAAAATCCTTTTTGGGCAATGGAAGAGAATCTTTTAAGCAAGGCTTTTGGTCTGACCTTCATATAACAGGGAAACACCAGTGTATTTGTGTCTCTGCTGCCTCCTTCAGCACAAAAATAATGCTATTTAAAGATTTGTATCTGTCATCCTCCATTGACTGAGGAACTTCCAAAGTGTTTAGTTCTCTCAATAAGAAAGAAAGTGGCAATCTCCTCTTAGCTTTGACCTCTAGAAACTAGCCTTTAGTCAAAAACCTGACTCTCTTTTCTCTTGTTAAAACCCAACCTAGTGCTGCACACAGGAAATAGCTACAGTGCACAATGGTAAGCGCTGTTGATGCCTTTCTTGAGTCTCTTCTTTTGATATTACCTGTTTAGTGATGTATAGGCTAAGAGCACTTTGAAATGTCCCATGAATAACTATTGTGTAGAAGATGATCAGGTTACATGTGTACAGCCATGGAGATTGCATTAGCTGCAAAATTAGAGTTGTGCATGAATGGCATCATCTGTTTTATTAAAAGTGATTTGCTCATTGAGGTTTTAATGTATTTCATACCTTTCAGAAGAAAATTACAATATTTGAAATGAATTTTTCAATTAATCAGAAACAAAGTGCAATACTCTTAGCCATTTTAGCTCTGGGTCTCAGCCAGCTTCCAGGTGTACATGAACTATCCTAGAGTCACATGCTAGGAAAAAGGGAGGATCAAGCATCCCAAACTATAATCTGTTGAGATTTTCCTTTTCAGACTTATTAGCTACTTAACAGATAAGTTTTCTGGGATACCAGCTTTGTCTTTCTATTCTTAAACACATCTAGGAATTCGTAGCTCTCAGTTTGTTATATCCAGTAAGTGCTATTATTGCACAAACAGTGGTAAGAAGAAAAGAAATGTGGAAACAGGATGTACTTGGACTTGAAAAGTACTCTCCTTGTCAATCTTACAGAGAGGCCATATAGTTTTAATTTGATATCAACTCTGCTCCTGTTCCTAGTCTTCTATTTTATGATTACCAGTCAAAAGGGGATTCAGGACTTTCAGACACTATGAGGAAGCTCGGTAATGAGCTTAATGATCTTAAGAAGAAGAGATCTTAGAGGAGATATTTAATCTGATTTAAAAGAAACTGGTATTTTGGGTTGGTTTGGATTTTAATTTAAAATTTTATCAAAGTAGAGCAAGATTTCATCATCATATCAGCCAGTCTCATAGCTTCTTCATTGGATGTACAGATCCCTAAGAGCCAATCATTTTTCTCATCTCCAGATTCTTCAGACACAAAGTAAATCCAGATGCTATTCTTAAAAAGGAAAAGCTCATTCTTTGCTCTTCCCATTCTTCCCTTGTGTTGCAACTGTTTCTACTTTTCTAGCTTCTCATACGTTTCAATTTCTCAGCCATTTTTCAGATAACTTCACCATCACTCCTTCCATTCCATCAGTCCCAGAAGTTTTAGAAATTTAGAGATCCATCTTTTACATCTGTAAGGCTTAAGCATGTTGTCTATGACCACAACTCAAGAAATTTCTTTTGACTGAGCAATAAAAACATACTTTCTTGAATCAAGCCACTGAGCCCTTTATAGATTATTATTTTATTAAGAACCTGATCCTGATATGCTCTTTCTTATAGCAACAGAAATCTTAGGTACTTAGACTAGCCATAACTGTTCCTTGGGGAAAGCACTGTAGGCTTTAACAAAGGATAGAAGTAGATACTCTAACTTAACACCAGTTGCCTCCTTACAATTTTTGAACAGTTTTCCCTTTTTTGTTTCCATGCATTCCTAGCCATCTCAGTGATCCCGTATTGCTGAAACACTTTGGCACCAAAAAGCATTGCAAATAGCCTTTTGTGTACTCCTTTCTTTCATCCATTTGCTACTAGACTCTTAGACTCTGAAGTAAGCTCTTGAGAAAGAACAAAGTGTCCTCTGCTCTCTTCATACCTGTTTAGGTCATCCAGAGTCTTGCTTTTGCCCTTGTTAAACTCTTTTCTATCAGTCAGATGTATGTTCTTTGTAAAAGTGAGTTTAATGCCAGCTTGAGTGGTAGGCTGATGGCCCTGGAAACGGATGTCCCTTGTTCATGCTCAGAAAAGGCTGAGCACCTGCACTACTGCAAAATTTCTCCCTGTAGCCCTTCATCACCTCTGACATGGAGAGACCACCTCCAAGCAGAAAGTACTCTGGTCTCTATGGCCATTGAAGGCACGTTGGCAAGATTGTGCGAATGAAGCTTTTTTGCAAAGGAGTTCAATATTCAGGGCTGCCAGTCCAGTTACTTTTGGCTCCTGACAAATACACTTCTGAATTCAAAAGCAAAAAAAAAATTATAATGTGACCTTTTCTTTATCATGTAGTGTGAACAGCAGTGTATTCAATAGCAGCTTCTTCAGCTACCAGTATACCAAACTTACATTCTGCTGGTTTATTGTTGAACTACTAGCATTGCAAACACATCCAGATCTTACAGAATAAGCACCTTTTTCATCTTTGGAAGCTATGTAATTCCTACATCTCGGGAAATCTTACCCTAGACCTCAAATACCTGTTTGACTTGACTTGGCTAAGTTACAGAGAAGGCATAAAATACACCAGTGTTTGTTACTCACTTCAGACATCGCAGTTACTATTCAAAGAGCCTGTGTCATGGGTCAGACAATGAAAACTCTCTTTTTAATGACTTAGGCGATTCCTCGTATAAACTATTGCTTTGTAAACTAATATCTGAACTGCAGTGAATGAAAAGGTGCCTTGTCAGCTGACATCTTGATTAGCAGAGAGCAACCCATTAACACATCATTCAGCCTACCAGAGTATTTCCAACACTGTCTTCTCTGACACTAAAGGGAACACAACCTAGCACGTCTCCATTCACTTTGCATAAGTACCAAGCCTTACAACCCTCGTAAAGAAATACAGAGAGACAGCAAATGCATGGATAAGTCATAGGACTGGAATTCTGAAGAACAGGATTCTTAGCCTGGCTCTTCTCGTGATTTTCTCTGTCGTATTGGATACATCATTTTTAGTTCTGTACACCTCATTGCTACAGCCAAGTTAAATTTGCCAAGTACCTTAAGGTATGTAGGCTAAATCTAAAAGTGCCTATAATTCTACATGGAAGGTTCTTTGCATTTATAAAGTATTGATTTTCTTTTATCCATTAATGTTGTGGGAATATTTTATATATATATATCTTTTAATAGATCATGAAATAAAAGCTTTCTAACATCTGTTTTTTGGTGATGGACTACTAAATATTACACGTATCATGTTTCTTTGTTGTTAGTAATCTAATTTATGAGATTGGCAGAGATGGAGAATTCCATTTCACAGATAATGCTTTGAAATATGATTTGGGGCTGATTCAAGACAAAACTCCAAGTTGTTTAAATTCTCTGGGAAAGGGGCTAGAGCTCTGGCCACTATGGTCTTCACGGCACAGATTGCCTGAGACGTGCAGCCCGTGGAAGTGCTCTGCAGATCTGACTGTCCCAGAAGCTGGAAGCCCTGGGAGCCCAGGCTCATAAGCAGCTGAGGGTGCTTGGATGCCAGGCTGCTCATGCTCTCAACTCCAATCCACCCACTGGATGGGAAGTTGAGGAGCCAGGTGTTCAGGTGCCAGGACACCAGACTGAAGATCTGACAGCATCATGGTCACATCACAACTGTGTCAAAATCAAATCACCTCTCTTAAATGTTTAATTTTCGGAAAACTGGCAGATTCTGCCAAATTTATGTTTTACTGAAAACTTCACAGCTACCTATATTTTCTGTAAGTGTTACACATATCAGTCATGTTCTTGCTTGTTCTCTCATGAACAGATATATAGAAGTTACAACGATAAATAAGAGGGAATTGAAAGAAGGATACTATGGAATGACACTTTACAAATCCTAATTTATATGTCAAAGCAACTTCCTTTTAGTCATAAGGGTGTTACTCAGCAGGGACATAAAAGTGGACAGAAGACAGTTCTGATAGTGGTTGATTTAATAGAAAAAGTAATTTTTCTCTACTTTAGCTGGCTAAGGCATTAGAAAGACATCTGACAATTTGGGTCAGTCATCATTTGTGGACAGTTTTTGTCTGGAAACTTTTGTTTTCTCCTGCTGGTGAGGCTGTTACTTGCCCTGGCTGCCTGGCAGCCCAGCTGTGCAGCTGCAGGCACCCAGCTCGTCTGCTGCAGCAGTTGCAGGACAGCTAGAAACACCACCTCAACCAGTTGAGCAAACTAGCAGGAGCAGTGGAGAATGGAAGTGATGTGAGCATAGAAAACATGGGGGCTGAGCTTCCTGTGAATGAACTTTATGTTTGGTGTCCATAAAAAAGCACGTGGTTTTTTTAAAAAAATGTATAATCAGGCCTTACCAAAAGGAGAAGATTTCTATATTGGTCCCAAGTTTATGAGTGCTGGCTTCCTCCTGGGCTGTTTGGGCTGTTGAAATATCTAGTAACAGACAATATATTCATCTTGAAAAAATATTTTTAAATTTTATATATTGGTGACATATATTAGATTTCACAGAAATAAAATATACTTGTTAATTCAATGTGCAATGATCAATCCTCAGCTGGTAATACTCAGAGTAACCTTATTGGAGGCTGCATAAAAGTCTGGCTGTCAAAACTGGAGCTTCCAAGCCACAACACTCTGTTAGTGCATGCAGATGTCTCTCTACAGAAATTCAGAAAATCTGGTTTAGATAGAGGTATAGGGACATTCCAGAAATTATTTGTATTTGCAATGTTTTTGTTGATGTGTTTTGCCAGATCAGAGGCTGAACTAACTCAATAAGAAGTCAGGGCTCCTGATATTAAAATATACTAATTCTGTTAACTGTTGAAAAAAAAAGCCCAGATACACTAGAACAGCAGATAGTATGAGTATGAGCATAAGAAAACCAATGGAAGAAGCATATTTTGTTCTTAGAATCATAGAATCATTAAGGTTGGAAAAGACCTCTGAGATCATTTAAGTTCAACACCACCATGCCTACTAAACCACGTCCTGAAGTGCCACATTTTTTGAACACCTCCAGGGATGGTGACTCCAGCACCTCTCTGGGCAGCCTGTTCCAATGTTTCACCACTCTTCCAGTAAAGAAATTTTTCCTAATATCCAATCTAAACTTCCCCGGTGCAACTTGAGGCCATTTCCTCTTGTCCTATTGCTTGTTACTTGGGAGAAGAAACCAACACCCACCCCACCACACCGTCCTTTCAGGAAGTTGTAGAGAGCAATAAGGTCTCCTCTCAGTCTCCTCCAGACTGAACAACCCCAGTTCCCTCAGCCACTCCTCATAAGACTTATTTTCCAGACCCTTCACCAACTTCATTGCCCTTCTCTGGACATGATCCAGTGCATCAATGTCCTTCTTGTAGTGAGGGGCCCAAACATCAACACAGTATTCGAGGTGCAGCCTCACCAGTGCCGACTATAGGGGCATGATCACTTCCCTGGTCCTGCTCGTCACGCTATTTCTGACACAAGCCAAGATGCTGTTGGCTGCCCTGGCCACCTGGGCACACTGCCAGCTTATATTCAGCCGCCTGTCAACCAGCACCCCCAGGTCCTTTTCTGCTGGGCAGCTTTCCAGCCACTCTTCCCCAGGCCTGTAGTGTTGCATGGGGTTATTGTGACCCAAGTGCAGGACCCGGCACTTGGCCTTGTTGAACCTCATANACCCTCAGGACTCTTGGGTGGATCCCATCTGGTCCCATAGACTTATGAGTGTTCAGGTGGCATAGCAAGTTGTTAACTGTTTCCTCTTGGATTACAGGGGGTTTGTCCTGCTCTCCATCCCTGTCTTCCAGCTCAGGGGGGTGGATACCCTGGGGACAACTGGTCTGACTAGTAAAGACTGAGGCAAAGAAGGCATTAAGTACCTCAGCCTTTTCCTCATCCTTGGTGGCAACATTCCTCCCCCATCCAATAAGGGATGGAGATTCTCCTTGGCTCTCTTTTTGTTGCTAATGTACTTGTAAAAACTTTTTTTATTACCTCTCACAACAGTGGCCAGATTGAGTTCTAGCTGGACTTTTGCCTTTCTAATTTCCTCTCTGCTTGACCTAACAAGATCCCTGTACTCTTCTTGAGTAGCCTTCTTGCAAGGTGGCCCCTTTGTTTTATATTATCGCAACAAGGTCATGATATGACAAATGTTGCTGCTTCTAAGCTCAATAGCGTGAGAAGAACTATTCAAGCCAGTGGGTGAGCTGGCACAGGAGTAGCTGAGAGACAGGGCTGCCACCAGTCACATCATCTGCAGATTGCTCACAGGGGTAGTCAGCTGCTGAGGCTTTGGGGTTTGTTTTAGATGTGTACACTCCAAGCCACACTAAAGCTCCATGCACATTACTCAGGAGGTTGTTTCTTGTTATTTTGTTATATTAAGCAGCAGACTAGCTTGTGCTTGAATTAGGAGATGAATTCCTCTGCAATCTTCTTCAAGGTTTATGGATTTGTCATTGTGATTTCATGGCTGCTGTGATGAATTGCCATTAAGACATCATTCTCAAAAGAATGAAGAAGGGCTTTCATACCTGAGCAATTTTGAAAATAAAAGGAGAATTTAACTAAAGTAAAATGACTGCTAGAAGAATATTTCTTGCTGTGTCCAGAGATACTTCTTTTTACTAAACATTTTAAAGCTTAACTTCCCCTTTGACACAGAAATGAAGATATTACTCTGCTCGTAATGCACGTGACATTGCAGCCTTCAGTCACAGAGATCAGTGTGTTCCTATACAAGTCCCAGGCCTGAGGCAACATTATATTTAAAAATAAGCACAGGTCTGTAAGGGTGGCTCTCTTACAATCTGGCCCCAGCTTGAACATTTATTCCCTTTTGTGGTTTTGGTCTACTCACCACCATTCGTTATGGCACACTTTCCTCAGCTATAACCAGGATTATATGAGTAATGGATATCTAGACCAGTATTAGTTAATGTCTGAAAAGACAATGCTGTTCAGATCAGCATTACACGTTGTTGTTCATATCAGCATCATAGCTTCACTGTAGAAAAAGGAGCTAGATATGAAGGAGCAGCTTTTTAATAGCTATGGAAATTAGCAATTATGGTGTGAAAGATTATTTTAGTCCTGTGAAGGGTGAATGAATTAGTGTTTAACAGTCAGGACTGTCCAGTACTAACCCAAACAAAGAAGTAAAGCTAACACTCTGTGAGGGATCAGTTGGCTTTATAGCTTCCCAGTTGTTTCTTTCAGACTTATTTTCAGCAATTTTTTTCCCTTTGTTGCTTTCTTTTTTTATACTTTTCACTAGAGAAAACAAAAAATAATTCTGACACGTATTGTATTATAGAACAGGGCAGAACAGGATTATACCAGCATGGAAATACTGGCTATTTCAGCTGCAGGAATTTTCTGTATTTAATGGATCACCTGGGTAGTAGTTAGCATTAAATGGGCAGCATTCCCACTCTAGCTCTGTAGATGAAGCTATGTAGCAAATCTAGCTGAGCCATACTGAGACAGTCTTTTGTTTTCTAAAAATAGTCAGTTTGTTAAAGTGAATCATCTTTGTGATTGCCACAAAATCTCATGTGGAAAAACTTCTTGTATTCACAAAGATTTTGGAAGTAGTTGTTCTTTATAATATCTATACTCACATCAAACATCAGTAATCACTGGCCATTGTTTTTTCCCTGATGTATGTTATTCTTGCAGTGATGTGCCACAGGCAGGAAAAAAGAAAGAAGTTTAGGTGACAGTCATGGGCCTTGATTACTTATTAGAAGATAACGAAGTTTGTGAGCAGCTCCTGAGATGAAAACAATTCATTCCCACTAGAATAGTAAACATATATAGATAAAATAACAGTAGAGATAGTCAGGAATGCTGTGGAACATATAATAGTTTGTTATTGTGATGCTGCTTTTAGGCATTTGCATGCAAGCATGTATCCGGGATATTCAGAACTGCTGAGAAAGTGTGCATTGATGATATTTTTATTACCATATCATTCTTGCTCTAATAATAAGGGGTATAAGTCTGGATCAGGTTCTACTGTTTTTGTTGCTATTCATACTCAGTCAGGTTTACAATCCAGTAAGAGGTATATTTGCTTGCTAGATACAGAATTAGATACATCCAGTGATTTAATGTTTTCATATCGCTTATTAATTTGGACTTTCATACTAATTATTTGCTAGTTGAAGAGTATGCTGTTGATGGCTTGAATGTGGTCACTGGCTTTTTTGTTTAGAAGGATGGTAAGTAAAGCTTTAAAAAAAGAACACAAAGAATGAAACCAGTTTTACAGTTTTCTGGGGGTGCAAACTGAAAAATAACAAGAAAAATGTTAGTCAAATAAGAACATAAAACCAATTGTGTTTATTATGTTTTATTACAAAGTCCTACAGCTTGACACATTTAATTTAATATTCTTTAACTAGGGAAAAGGAAAGACGTGCATGACAATATTATGCATGGAAAGTGGTTTTGCATTACTTTCAAATAATTACTACTGATAGGAAAAGGGAGAAAGGAAAGAAGACAGTCCAGGATTTTTACATTTTTTATTTTGTTAATGTAGTGTTTCTAAACTAGAAAGAGAAGAGAAAGAAAACAGACAATTTCTTTGGCTTTCAAGTGAAATATTCAGTCAGGAAAGCCTGAGACTCTGTGTTCTGTGTCACAATAGCTATTACATAGATAGGCTTACCAAATCAAACTCTATGTCAAGGTGGAGAGATTACCTTGACTACTGATGTTGGGAGATAACCATTACCAGCATGACAGAAGCAAAGAGAGAAAGAGAGCAACTGCAAGAATAATAATCTACGTGCATGTAGAGGAATTTCATCTATGTATAGGAAATGATTTTGCACTTTCAATCCCAGACCATTTCTCTCTTGTCCAGAGGAGCAATCCTGCATTCCCTAGGTGCCTCTGCAGTATGTCTTACAGAAAGCATTATGATAACACACTACAGGAAGCAGCCCAGTGTGCGGGAAGAGTCTCAGAGTCACACACACAAGGAATGGGGGAACTGCTCACTAGTACAGTGGATCTCCCCAACTTCTTGCCATTATCTTTGGAAACAGTACAGCTGTAAAGCTCAGTATTATATACTGTTCTGTTACAGAAGACTGATAGTTCTCATCTTCCACTTGGTCTCTATTGCATTTTTGTGGCATAATTTTAATAGTAATTACAGAATTTTCAAATTCATTTGTGTGGTAAATGAGTGGAGAATGAGACAGAAGGGGAAAGCAACAAGGAAAACAGGTGATGGTGGTGGCACATTAGCCAAGTATCAGTAGAGCCAGAAACACTGCTCTTATCTGCCCAGCTTTCCCCTGTAAGATTTCTCACCACTAGTAGTCACTGGCAACAACTGATGGAAAGCTAGGATAGACAAAGCATCGCCTCCAGGTGTTTTCTCAGTAGGTCTTAAAACTAGGTTTTCAGAACAACACCACCTAGCCTATGCTAGGAGGACTTTTTTGCCACCTGGCACTACAGCAGAGAGAGTACTGGTAGGAATTTTAAACTAAAAGAAACAGGTTAAAATAGGACATTCAAGAGAAACAGGTCAAATTTCACCTGCTTTCCAGTAGCAAAATTCCCACTGAAAACTGACAATTTCATCTCAGGAAAGGTCATATAGCTCGGGGCAGAGAATAATGAAGATGCAGAGACACACAGACACAGACATATAGGTGGAAAGCTAGTATGCACATTTACTTTTCCAGGAAGAATGACAGGTTGTAGAGGAGGGAAAAAACATTTCTGTGATGTAGATTTACATTTCTCCTGCTAATAAATGGGCCAGTGAAACAGCTGACTGCTCCCCTATTGCAGATGTGGGAGTTATTTACTTTCTAATCCTTTCCCTTTTAGCCCTGGCTGGACAAGAATGAAAATCCCTGGCATTAGGTATTAGAAGAGATGGAGAAAGCACAGGAACCAATTTACAGGGTTTCACTTGAATAGTTTTCTTCATTTGACTCCTATTAGCTCTGATAATGTATCCTTACCATTAATCAGCTAGGGAGAGAAGAGGCAATGCCTTTTTTTTCACATGCATAGGAGGATGTATGTACACCACAGCAATCTCATTGGAAAAAGAAGGTCAGTACCTTGAAGTGTCTCCTTCAGGGCCTGCAAGGCACAAAGACACTGACCCTGAGCAGTGAGACAGCTGTCAGCAGGCACAGAAGGTTTTGAAGGAATGTCTGAAATAAACATTTGAGTTAGTGGTACCTTCAGCATAAACTCTGTGGAACAAAGCGATCCCTGCTGTAATCCCATTAGAAACAGATGGACCAAAGGGACTGTGGAGGCACCTGATATTGCTAGATGTGAACTTTTTCCAAGCAGTGAGATTCCCAGCACAAAACCACAGTCACAGCAATCTAATAGCTACTGTGGTCATATCAGCAGTTACTTCTGGAGAACTCGTGTTCTGCCTGTTCCTAGCTGCTCCTGAGAAGAAGAAACAGACTCTGGGCTGAACAGGCCCTGAGCCTTCATCTCTTGTGTCTTGCACTATGAAAACCAAATTGCTTCCTCTGGTGGCCCTCTACAGAAATCAGAGTTTCATCAGTATGGAGCTTGCATAATGTTTCTGCATGTTATGCCAGTCACTAGTCAAGCTTGACAGCTCCTCATTGCTGGATCATTCCACAGAAGTGTAAAAAAAAAAACACAAAAGGTATTGGTCGATTTCCATGGATTTGATGCAAATGCATCATCACTAATGTATTTTAAAAGTGCAGTCAGTAAATTGCAGTAGAGTTGGTTTCCATAGCAATGATGTCGACAGCAATGTCATTGAAATTTGAGATTTTGTCACACAAAAATAGCAATGTCCATAATGAGTCGGAACAAAAGTCCAGCCAACCCAGTATCTTATCTCCAACAGCAGCCTAAATAGATGCCTAGGACAGAATATAAGAGCAGAGCAATTGCAATGTAATGCATACTAGAGATACAGTAGCAGTATCCAAGGGCTTGCAGCTCAGAAACTTTCTGAGTTAGGGATGGCATCTTTGTTTTCAATGGTCCTTGATGGATTTTTCTTCCATTAGTTTGTTCTATTGCTTTCCAAGACTATTTAATTTTCTGCATCAGCTGTTTCTCTGTCTGCCACTTTCCTGCACTTCAAAAATCTGTACCAATATATTCATATCAGGAAAGAGATAGGTAAGACAAAACTCAAGATGAGGTCTGTTCCAAGACTTCTAAGACCAAATTTAAGCTTTTTCTTTTGCTTATAGTTAAAAGCTGGTATAACAGACTTGCCAGACTTGCCTCTCTCTGTTTACTAATTGAATGATGAGCAATCAGGCCTGAGCTACAGCAGCCCAAAGACACCCTGAAAGCTAAGCTAACTAATGGGGATACTCCGCATTTGGATTGTTCCCAGCAGCTCTAAGCCCCTTGAGGAGAAATAAATAAGGCTTCATGTTGAACTGGACCCTGGTGATGCACAAATCTTCTCCCTAAGGACTGATAGCTATCTGATCCAAATAGCGGGCTGCAAAAGATTTACACCTTCTCTGCTTTATTCCTGCTAGCCCTTATACGGGAACCAAGTTTAAATGAGGTTATAGCACAAAATCTGGGCCCTGTGTCTCATTCAGTGTTTGCTTTCCATCAGTCACTAGTCCTGTTTCATTAAGACCCCACATTTGTTCCCGCCTATTTAGAGAAAGAAATGTTTTTTCAACAGCTGCATTTTAACCAGGGGAACTCCTGAAGACTCATATGGAGCCTATAATGTGGGACAGAATATCACAGAAAGATCCTAAATTTAAATACTTCGTAATGTGGTAAACAAAAAAAGAGAAAAGAAAAAAAAATATCAAACAAACAAAAACCCCCATCAACCTAATTTACTCTTCTGCCCAGTGCAGAAATATTTCTCTTTAAGGAAAAGCGTCCCAGCAGCTTGTGAGTCTGGCCCTCACTCTGCTGGAGTGGGCAGTTGAATCTGTGTAGGGGGATGTTGCTTCACTAGATTATAACTAAAAAGCATACTTTAAAACTGCAGCATATTTCCCCAGTGAAGATGATTTTAGAATGTGTTCATCGCAAATAATTCAATGTGTTCTTCCTGTGCTTTGGTCATGGCTATTTCAAAACACACATATAATACCTGTGAATATCTCTACTAATAGTGACTATTCAGCAAAGGGTCCATAAAACAAACTACAGCCCAAGAGCGATGCCCTGCAAGAATTTACTGCCTAGTGTTTGCAGTGGATTTTACCATCTGAATTACCTGGAATGTTAGCTGTTTCTGAGTGAGTGGCTGCAACTTTTTAAATGAGTGAATGAATAATAAATAACAAATATCAATTAATGAAAGCAAATGTCTGGTATTATTCACCTATACTCATCCTCTCTCATCTACCAGTTTGGTCTGTGTACAAGGAACCATTTCCTAAAATTCTCTTGTGAACAGTCCTGGGTTGATGCATATAGATGAAGAATTTCAGTTGCAGAGAAGAATATTCTAGTAAAATATTTGTATGATGGCAGTATGTTAAAACAGAAGCTTTTTTACTACTCCAGTATTATGGTTTGAGAGGGCATCATAGGAATAGATGGCTGGATAGAACATTAATTTCAGAGCATCTGGATAGCTAATGTTAGGAAGCCAAGCTCACATAGGTTTTCCCCATTGTTATCCTTTGTGACAGTTAATTCTTGAGATGTGACTGTCAAAATTCTGCTGATGTCAAATATATCATCCTTACTGGGCCTCAGCATCCAGGCATGTCTTCCCTGGCTATTGGACTGTTACTGAGAAAATGGGGCAGATTCTGTAATATTAGCAGAGTACCACTGCTTTAATGTTCTCCTTTCCCTCATGAGAGAGAAGATGTCATGATCTGAGATAATTGTGATTATTCATGAAAAGGAAAGAATTATTCAAAACTTACTGCATTAGCCTAGGTCTTCAACTATCTGCATTTTCACTGTGACTACTTGCAATTCATGGAGCTGCCTAATAGATCAAGCTTCTATTTTCAGTAGCACTGGGTGAATAAATATATTTCAACTGTTGTGTGCTCAGATGATGTAGTAACAAAGCTAGAAAAATACCCACTATAGAGAGAGGCAAAGCCTTCTCCATCTTTGCCTCACCACAATCATTCCTTCCATGTTACTGCAAAGACGGCTATGATGATTTAGGCTGCATTGCCTATAAGAGATAATGTTTTGGGGGCTCTTTTTTATTTGTAACCCTGATTTTTATAACTTTGTCCTTTCAAAGATTCTCAGATTTACTTCAGGTTTTGGAGAGCTTGACTTGCAGCTACAGTCTCATGGGACAAAGGTCATCAGATGATTAATTTCTCCTGGCGATGTCTGTAGACATCCCAAAAATACAAAGCATTCTGCAAGCAAATCAGCTGTTGGTTTTATTCTATTCAAAGACAAAAGACTGAATCAAATTTTAAAAAAACAACAAAACAAACCACAGAAACATACATGCCACATCGTGAAGTTCAGGCATGTGTGATTAGGAGAAAGAGAAACTGTTCGATGTTTTGGTCTCAGTCTCCTTGTGAGTAATCAGTAATAAAATAATTCTGCTTTTATGACACACAGAAGGACACATTAAGGTCTAGTGCAAAAGGCTTTGAATTTTTTATTCTTTTTTTTTTT
>VZTL01003652.1:965-14448 GCA_013400535.1 Scopus umbretta
CTCCTTAACTCAACTCTTTAAACAACTCTTGCCACCCCCTCTAGCCACTGAGTGTTCGACCCTTGCCCATCATCAGTCTGCAGAGTCACTGCTAAGTAATGTGAAGCATTTCCATCCTCCCTTCTATCTTAGACCACCATGGCCTAAGGGATGTTATTAACATTATAATCTACTTCAGGCGGTGACCATCCCCTTGTTCCATATTTCCCCAGCATCTAGTAATCAATCTACTAGAGCGGCCCTTAGATATTACAGTAATTAAAATAATCTTCCTATAGTATGTTTCACTGGAGTCCCACTGAAACTAGCACTGTGGATCTGGTCTGATGTTTCTCCATAGTAGAATTTGACTCAGAATTGCTGGTTTCCCTGCTTTAAAATATTTAAGGCATTCCTGGTGTTGTTATAGTCTGAATAAAAACAGTTCTGCCAAAAATGGCCGAAGGCAATGCCTTTAAACACAAACTAAGTGCTCTTCCAAGTAAAAAAAATGCATGGACTCCTTGGGTTGCCTCCTAATTCCCTACATTTCCCTAACAGAGGAAAGAACCTGTGATGAGAAGCAGGAAAATAATGATTTGAGGCCAGTACTTCAGGGAGGAGTCAGCAGGTCCAGCTCCATTGTTTTACATCCTGTGATGGTAGATTGTACCAGGCCGCAGCCTGGCCCTCTGCTTTTGAGCTTACCCCTTAGCAAGGTGTCATGAAATTATTCCCCGTTTTAAATGAAAAACGCAAACTTTCCAAAGAGGCAGAAGGCAGGGAAAAAAAAGCAGCAACACTGAAACTCAAGAAAATCTTAGCTTTAAACATCAGGTACTGCCTTTTGTACAGCCCATACTGCAAGAGCAAATACTTGCAAGAATATCAGGTAGCAAGGTAATAAAACCAGATGATGCTAAAAACTTCCAGCAGTGGAAGGCATTTAGATTTATCTTCTGAATTTCCTCCTGAATATGCTGATGTAAGGGCTTTACAAACAAGCTGTTTCTCTTTACAGGGTCCGGACAATTGCGTGAAGTGTGCCCATTTTATAGATGGCCCTCACTGCGTGAAATCCTGCCCCGCAGGGGTTTTGGGTGAGAATGACACTCTTGTCTGGAAATATGCCGATGGGAATGCTGTTTGCCAGCTCTGCCATCCAAACTGTACCCGGGGGTGAGTAAACACCTCGAGCTGAATGGAAATGGGGGAAAAAAATAGGGGAACAGCACATTTCAAACTCTTTGCCTTCCTAACGGTCCCATTTCAAACTACCGAGAAGAAGAAATAGCACGGAGTGAGAGAGGTCAGGAATACACAGGTAATGTAAGCAGAGCACAGTGGACTTCGAAAATAGGAAAAGTGCAGTGGCACTTCTTCTTTACACACAAAAAAAAAGAGGAAAAATGTGCCAGGGGATATGAAACAGGTTTGTTGATTTAAATAGGAAACTTCCTGGAATTTTACAGAACTTCACCACCAATAATGCACTTACTGTTTTTTTTCCCACCTGGCTTGGTGTTGGGTCCTCTGTTTTTTGGGAGGAACATCAGTGACATCTGGTGGATGCTGGGCTCCCAGGGCCCATTTTTCTCTGTGACTTTCATTTTTTAGGATGGAAATACCAGTGAGGTACCACAGTGATTTTCTTTCTTTCCTTCTCTCAATATGCTAGCACTTGGTCTGAGTTTCAAGCCTTGCTTGCTTCCTGAGTGTGGCTTTATTAACGGACATCAGAGTAAACCCAATCTGTATGAAACGTTTCTGTCCTCATTTGGGGGCACACTTAAACAACCACCTATAATGATCTGTGAATTCAACTGTATTTAAGCTACATGACAATAAGTAACAGGGCTGCAGCTGTCTCCTCTCCTGGTTTCTGAACTGCAAAGGACACAGGATGTGCAGTAAGAGGTTTAGGTTTTGAGACTTGTTTGAACTGTGATGCTTTTGGAGGAAAAAAACAACCCACATTAGTATCTTCTCCTTCACAGACCCCTGCCCTGTACCCTGCAGCTCTGTCTGATCCAAAATCCTTCTGTAATATGCATGTAATATGTGTTGCAAGAGAGAAGTTATAACACTGGCCTCCAACCATATTCAGACCAACCATCTTCCTATTGTGTATTTAGCAAATTCAACTGCCAGGTCATTAAAGAGCAGAGTGCCCAGGCCCCCACCTTCATGGAGAAAAGGAGATGAAGGGTTAAAACAGCAACTAATGGCCCTTCCTAGTACTCACAGCAAATTCAGTGCTCAGGTTTTCAGATGGTAGCTGCAACAGTCATGTGGGTTTGCCATGATTTACAGTGATGCCCCCTGTGTTTTGTTACAGTCACAGGCAAGGCTTATCAGGGCTTCCCATCACATACCTGAGAACAAATAATCTCAGTTGAAAAGGGTTCATAATAACTTTGTTCTTTATTAATGACCTCAATAGTCCCTACCGATACAAACTGGCCACAGGGATTCAATATCCTCCTCCTAACTGGCCACGTGAAAATGTGGCTGATTGTTGGAGCAGCATAATGGGTAACCACATCTGAACAAGGCTTTCAACTGTGTGGCCTCAGTAGCAGGATCAAACACTAGACCTAAATGCAAACTTGGAGAACATAATCTGCCAGATTTGGATGTAGCTGCAAGCCACGCTGTGGCTCTTTGTGCACAAGCAAGTCCCCAGAGCAGAGTTCATCAGAAAAGTCCATTCCTGCCTGGCTTTAGCAGTGGATGGGTGTACCACAGGAGGCTTGCAGGTGATGGGGTAGGGTACGGAGAGGTTTTTGAAAATTAGAGGTACTCAACATATGGTTCAGTGTATTTGA
This sequence comes from Scopus umbretta, assembly GCA_013400535.1. Taxonomy (NCBI): domain Eukaryota; kingdom Metazoa; phylum Chordata; class Aves; order Pelecaniformes; family Scopidae; genus Scopus; species Scopus umbretta. Next base: position 3,773 of record VZTL01003652.1, read on the forward strand.
CCCCATGTTTTCAAGGCAGAACATAAAAAGCAGTATTAATTTCATCTCTTGCATGAAAGAACTGGGCTGTTTGGCACAGTTACGTTGTGGCCATGCTCAACTTGCTGCCCAAGTGCAGCAGAAGAAATAGGCTGTACCCCTGAAGGGCTCAAGAGAGCTAAGATAAGGTAGTGTTACTATTTTTGCTTTACAGTGGGGATATCTGAGGCTAATGGCATTGATGGGTAGGGAGCCAGTGTCAGAGGCATGATCTGGGAACGTGCAGTCTGGCGCAGTGTTTTCCCCGTAAAGGCAATCAATCAGTAATGCCGCTTACTTCTCGTCACGCCTTTCCCTTGTTGTGCTGCGGCAATGGGGTCTGTTCAGCAGTGGGTGGAAAACATCTGTCTCACAAAGTTTCTGCATCCTTAGAAACCACAGTCTCAGCAATTTCTGCATGACAAGAAACAACAACTTTATTTCTGTCCCTGTCCAATTTCATGGCTAGAGCTCACAAAATCTTATCAGCATGATTAAGTGTGCTGAAAAAAAGTGGACTTCTCTTCCTGATTGAGCTTTATTACAAATTTTGTTTTTTTCCTTACTGGTAGTGCATCGCTTCCTTTGTATCGCCCTGAAGAATCCCATCTAGTCTAATTTTCTTTGCTGAGTCGGTTGTTCAGCCTTCATTAGAAAACAGAAGGGAGGTAGCTTTCTCCTGCTCAGTCCAAAAGACCCCTTCTCTCCCATTTTCCCTTTAACTGCTTGAGGATTTTGTACACTAGCTTCCTTTTGCCTCTAGTACAGCTGAGGAAGTACACTCCAATAAAGACAGCGACATCCCAAAAGCCCTGGAATTACCCCGTTTATACCTCCAGCAACTAATGAAAGACACCAGCTTGATTAATCCACTCAACATTGAAGGATTTGGTTTTCCTTTGCCACTCTCCAAGAGCATAGGAATTAAATTCAGCCACAGTGGGATGGAACAGCAAGGAGAGAAGCCACAACTGTAGCTAACTACTGGTTGACAAGTCCTGCCTCCTCAGTTGCTACCAACACTACGTGTCTTGCCAGTCTTCATGTTAAATGCCGAGGGATTTTAGTGGGGGGTGAGAAAGCGGCCAGGGAGTCTGAGAGGGAAGGTTGCAGCAGCACAGTGCAAATGTGATGCCTTTGTCACACTCTGAAGGTGAATGAGAAAGAAAGGGCACAGGAAAGTTCTTGTAAAGGTTTAAAAAGCCCAATGGTTTTCCATTTCTTTTCTGACTGTGAAGTAACTTAAGGTGTTATAGTGTGAGTTCCCTCTGAAAGGCCATAAATTATAGTAACCTGGCTGTATTACATCAAATTAAGAGCTATGGGTTGAGGAGAAAGTTGTTAAAATCTTGATGGATTTGGGAAATAAATAGCTGTGTCTGCACTGGGACAAGTAATATTTACGCAGACAGACGAAATGCTGAGTTCAGAATGCAATAGTTTTCAGAGACTGCACACAGCACTAATTTTCCAATAAGTAGAGAAATATTTCAGAGACTACAACTGCTGCTAGATTCCATCTGGTATATCCATAAGATCTTGAGGCAGTTCATAACACAATGTCACATTTCTCATTTTGGTTTCTGTAAGCAGAAGAAAAACGATTCAGGAATGGAAAAAGCAGTTGTTTAGATTCCATAAAATCTGGGTTACTTATGTTGGGTGTCATAATAAAATTCCACATTAAGAAAGATGGTTATATTTAGTCCTGGATGGATATTTGTCATAGGCTTTGTTTCTCCTTTGACTTGTGAAATGAATCGGAAAATCATGTGGGATTTGAAAAGCACAAGCTGATCTGTCATTTTCTTCCCAAACGCCTTTTTACTTTATCCCACTAGACTTGATATTGATGGATTTGTGTGGGAAATAATTTTTAAAAAGAAGTGGACAGATTAAAATCTGCACCTCTCCTGCTTCTACTTTCTAGTGTAGCAAAATAACTGGTCGGTCATTCCTCAGACTGTAGATACTGTCCCCTCAGCCAATTTTTTTTGCTGTTAGGAAGTGCATTGAGGACTTGCCATCATAAAGTAGCATGGCAAATCAGTATTTTTAGGAAGATGTAATTTGAGGGACCACAGCCACATTGTGAAATAATATGAGGTCTTTTAATTTCACATCTTTACTGGGAGAAGCTGCGCATGCGTTGTTGCATTAGCATATAGAAATTCAGATCTGGGTGGTAGGGCATGAAAGGATGAGGTCTTGGGTCCTAGATCCATTTTCTGTTGAGTGCCTGACGAGAGAAGCCTGGTGCAAAGTGAGATACGGCTCCTGCGACCATGAGCAAGCTGGTGATCCTGCTCTGCACGTGCAGCCTCTCCATGCTTGCTTACACAACTGAGCAAACAAACCAAGCCGTAGGCAGACAGGGAGCGCTAACAAAGCTGGGCGCCTGAGATCCAGGAACCAGTATGCATAGCACTTCCAGCGTGTCCAGGACACCAGGATGCACATTCTTGCATGGGAGCCCAGTGAACTCACAAGACCTTCCAGATGCTGGGTCTTGGAGCATTGTGTTGGCCCAGAAACAAGGCAAATACATGAGGGAAGATCAGAGTAAGAAAAACAAACAAACAAACAAAACCCTAATAAAACAAGTAGTTGCTTCACCTCTTCCTCCCCCAGACCTAGATGAAATTATGAGATAAGCTTTGCAACTCCACCTGCCATTTTGAAATTTTTCTGGTTCCTCCTCTCAGCGAAAGGGAATTCAGAGCAGTTTTCCTGGCACAGGCTCACTACTTACCCCCTACTTGACCTCCTCTGGAGTTGTTTTGGGATGATCCATTTTCTTTAAGTCAGCTCAGGGAGTAGATACCACAAACTGGACTTTTCTCCTCCTGTGCTCTGTTTTTCAGAGGTGATGTAATGCTCTCTGTAATGCTCTCCTTCCTCAGTAGACACCACAAAGACCACAATTCCCATGAAGAGCATACATCTTGTAGCCCAGCAGCACTTAGGGAATGCACGGTGCCTCTCACACCCATTAGACCATCAAGTGAATGCAGTCACTGTGTTTTCATCCATGTTGTTTTTTACATTGGGCTGCCAAAATGAATTTCAGGCATTTTAAACTCAAATGGAGGGTGAATGACTTGCTAGTAGAGTTTCTGGCTCTCTGGATAACTTTCATACCTGTTTACATTACCAGTAACATAAGACCTTATGATTCTGAAAGAGGAATATCATGGACACATACCAACAGACTATAGCCGAAGGGAGTGCTGTCAAATCCTGTTTTCTGATGGGAGTGTGTATCTGCTACCTGAGTATTCCATTGCAATAGAAAGTCTGGAAATTGGAATCTGTTACTTATCAGGAAACAAGGATTATGCAGGAGAGTTTGCAGTGACGTGTTTCCTTGCAGCTTTCTGCCCTTATGTAGGGGAGAGGCTACTTCTGTCCTCCTCCACAGTCAGCCCTGAGCTTCTGCGCTAGCACAGATGTCTACACAGAGCCAGAGAATCCAGGTCCATTTGAATTTTGTGTATCTATGTCATCCCACCATTCTATCACATGATAGAAAGTTGTTTTAAAATATTCTTTAAACTGAGTGTGCAGCATAACTATGCCTCTAGATAAAAGATTTTGGAGCAAGGCCATTGACTGATACTTAATAGAGTGTATGGCTACTATAAATTCCTATGTTAATACTTGGACTGCTCTGAAACACAAACTTTTCAATCAGTAGCACTCTTCTTAGATGGAATTATAGAAGTATGTATGCCAGAGCTAATATGTTTGTAACATTCATTTGTTTTTACAGGTGCAAAGGGCCAGGTCTTGAAGGGTGTCCAAATGGGTGAGTATTTCATCTGCTACAATTAACGACAGAGCTGGAAAGAATGCATGCATGTTTACATTTCCATGCTGGACACTGCAAGGCTGGGACTAAAGTTAAGTCTTCAGCTCTGAACAGGGAAGTGACAGATTAGAGCAGACTTTGACCTATAAAAATGATTTAAAGAACTGGGAAATATTCCTACTGGCACAAGACTCCAAAACCTTGTTCTGCTTCGCTTTTATTTGTCAAAGTGAAATCTGGGATCTGTTATTGGAGAACAAAAGGAGGACCTGGAAAAAGAAAGGATTAAGGGCTAGTGGCAGAGAGAGATATGTTTAGGATTGAGATGGTTACCTGCATTACAGGGGATTAATCTCAGAAACCCAGGAGGTCTTTTCCAGCCCTGTGATCTGTACGTCTCCAACTGCTCTGTGCACAGGTGGACATCCATTCTTCACACTAGATCTTACATTGCACTGTTTGGCCTCATGACTTGCTCAAGGTCATGCAACAAGTAAACAGGCTTCTCTGACTAAGAGACAGGTATTTAGTTTCTGGACACAAAATCATGCTATGGCAAGACAAATTCTGCCTAGAAATACTGTTAAAAAGTGACTCTATTTAATAGTAATCCCTGGGGCAACTTAGAAAGAGCTGTGATGGATCTCTAAGTACAGACCAAAAAACAACCTTGGAAAACAGGTTTTTATTTTCAACCTAAATTTGAAATGACCCAGGCTCTAATATAGAGGTGGCAATCTGTACGTACAACGTGGATGGTTCACACATTGCCTGGCCTCAGACATTTGTACTTGGGGAGGAAGGCCAATGATCTGAAGTTCGTTGTGACCCTTACAGCATGGCCCCCCCAATAATGGTGAGATGCCAGCTTCATTGCTGGTATCAGAACTGCATATGCCTTGCTGATATCACCTCCTCTCCATGTGCTTTGTGTATCTGATCACATGTGGGCTGCCTTTGGTGGGCATATATAGGCATCACAGATTTGATGCTCATGTGCTTGGTGGGTTTGTCGCTTCCCCTTGCTTGAGATATGAGGATCAGCTCCAATTGTGAGTTTGAGAAAAGAATGAAGACTTTGAGTGGGTTACTGGATGAAGAACTTGAAAATACAGATGCCCAAGGTATCTGAAATGTCAAATAGGCTTAAGTGTGTGTTTGATCAAAACCTAAGGCTTCATGAAACCTCTGTAGTGGTTTTTTTTAATTTTACACCTAAGCATTTTTTTCTTTTTCTGCATCCCCTCCTATCTTGCAGCTCCAAAATTCCATCTATCGCAGCTGGCGTTGTTGGAGGTCTCCTGTGCCTGGTGGTGGTTGGCTTGGGCATTGGCCTTTACTTGCGGAGGCGCCACATTGTCAGAAAGCGGACCCTGCGCCGGCTGCTGCAGGAGAGGGAGGTGAGTGCCACCAGCACGGCTGCAACACCAGCTGTTTATTTGGGGCAATGAGTGCCATCCTCCTCATAGCAGTAAATTAAAGTGCCATGCATCTGCCTTGTAACTCAACCAGTTGAGTTTGCCTTGGGTTGGCAAAACTGGCACCTGCCACGCTCGTCAGAAAAGAGGCATTGTGCACCTAACACCTTCTCACTTAATCTCAAGTCTGATCCCTCTGAATATAATTTTCAAAAGCTCTAGGAGATTTAGATGTCTAAATCCCAATGAAAATCATTGAGATTTTCTACTTGGAAAAACCTACCCCATCAGGGTGAGGTGCGATGTATTTGCTGATCCATACCACCTTGCTGTGTAGACCCTCCACATCGAATGTTTCTCCCTCCAGACAAGCCTTGATGCTGCTATAGCAACTTGGGTGCTTTTAAAAATTTTACCCGCTTGATCAGGCATATGTCTGATCCTGCAGAAAAAAATGAGAGAGAAAGGAGAGGAGGCAAAGACATTGAGGAAGTGTTTATGTATTGTCTTTGGTTTCTTTTTAGCACAAAAAATCCACAAAGCCATCAAAGTGAATGGTCCACCCTGTTGGGCATGAACAAGGTGTCTACACTGCATTTTGTTTTCTGCATGGTTTTGTGTGCGTTACAGCATCACCCTCTGGGTACCTCACATATAATATAGCAAAATTCATTACTCTGGATTAAAGCCGCTCTTTTATGATTAGCCCCTTTCTCTTTCTAGTCCAGTCCTAGTGAATAATTAGCAAATTGTATTTAGCATTCTGCTGAAAGCCCCATTGCAGCTTCCTTTTGTGCTTGCTGGCTTTGCAGAGTCAGCTGCTAAAATCCTTAAAAAAAAGCTGTCCTGCTTTTTAATGGACTACCTAACAATATTTTACATACCACTGTATCCTACAGTTGTGATAGACTTCAGTCTGTGCTCAGCTCATATTGTAGCCTCTGGACTCCTCAAAATGAGGATATTTCATCACAACAGAAAGGCTGCCAACTCACTAAGATCAGGTTGTATCTAACAAAATAGGGCTTTATTTAAAGGAAAGGAAAAAGAAAGAGCACTAAAGGAAAAAGCTGACTTATGCATCAAAAAAGTGTTAAGTATCTCTGTTTGGAGGGCATTACTGCTGTTTGCAATAAAGCTTAGATCAATAATTTTGAAAACATCGATAGTCAATTCAACATCTCCTTTTTTATTGAGAAAAGAATCACTCTCAGAGTTTCAATTGCTGCTTGTAAACCCTGCAATCTGGGGGAGCCACTGGTACCATGGGAATTTCTTCCAGTTAAACAAGAGCAGACCTGAAAGGTTGCAGGTGATTCTTGCCAATTATTTAAAACATTTTTATAATTTATTCACAAGTTCAAAGAAAAAAAATCTTCTTTAGAATCTGTGGTAAATTACATTATTCTTCATGCCATGTGTTTTAAGACTTTGAAGTCAAAGCCTTCATTTGAACAGTAGTATTCCTTCATTCTCCTTCAAAATGGTAGTCACCACTCTGTGATTGATTTTACCTCTGAAATTTGGAGCAACTCTAGATATTTATTGCTGCAAGTCAGAGTGGAGCTGTCCTCCCAGAAACTTCAAGTGGAATAAAATGTTCATTATTTTAAAGGAAGGATTTATTTGCTTCCCCAAAGCGTGCTGCTTGCTGTCCTCCTAGACTGTATATCCTTCTAACAACTTCTTCTCTCTGCACCAGCTTGTCGAACCACTGACACCCAGTGGGGAGGCACCGAACCAGGCTCATCTGAGAATTTTAAAGGAAACAGAATTTAAGAAGGTCAAAGTGTTAGGCTCTGGAGCTTTTGGCACTGTTTATAAGGTAAGATCACCATGTTTTTCTTCCCCTTTTCATCTTGCTCCCTCATGCAGAAGTGACCCAAAGAAAGTACAAACTGGGAGCTGCAATCATTGTGTAGATTTTTTTAAAACTAGATTTTATAGCATGTATATATGAATGGTAGAGAGATGACTCAATAATCATTAGCTGAGTTATGAATCAGGTAACACAAGAGGTTTTACATAAGATGTTGGCAAAGCCATACTGCTGAACCTGGAGGACAAAGATCTCGACTTGAAAACTACCACAGCCAAATACACCCTGTTGTGAATATTGGGAAAAAAAGAAATGCACTTTGGTCAGCTCAGTGCTAAGCCATTTTTCTGTGTGGTCTGGGGTCTTGTTTTTAAAATCGTCAATTCATTAGAACTGACTCAGATGTATGGAAGTGTCTACACTCCTTCAGTTGTGTAGGTCCACAAGGTATTTTTTGTCTTGGTGTTTGTTTACCTTCTGTGTTTCTTCTTCACCAAGGACCACTTTTCTGCCCTCTCCTTTTATTCAGGATATGTGTTTCAAGCTTTATCAGTAGTACTGAAATAGAAACTGTAGATTCATATATCTCTTTATAAAGGTCTATATTCTGAAGTAGTCTTCCAGCTATGGCTCCGAACTTCAGGGACACAAATCCCATTGACGTCTGAAAATGTGCACCTACGTTGCTGGGTACTTCAGCAGAGTATCCTCGCAGTGCCACCTAAATGGCCTCCTGACACAGTAGTTGTAGAGCACTGAATCAGTTGGACATAAACCTACCTGCCACTGCATATGGTCAGGACTGGATTATTTGTACAGTATAGATAGATGCCATCTTGTTTTCATGAGAAAATGTCAATTCTTTTCATCCCATGATTTATAAATTGGCAAGGTTTTGCATATGCAGTTGCTGTGATGCGCTAATTAATTAGATTTCCATCCACAAAAGTTGCTCTTTATGCATCTCTTGGGCTATTTATACAGGGATAATAATGAACATAATTTTTCAAAAAAATACAGCAGAGGTGACTGAAAGAGACATACCACTCAGTCCATTAACAGGGTTTTGTTAATGCCCTCAAGACACATTTTTTGCATATTTTTGTTGTCTGCCATGTCTTCCCATTGCTCAGAATATTTAAGTCTACTCAGAAGATGTAAAACGTATATGCAATTGTGAGAATTAACCTGTTAGGTATGAGACTAAGTAACTCTTTGTACTTCTTTTTGGTAGGGACTTTGGATCCCAGAAGGCGAGAAGGTTAAAATTCCTGTTGCTATTAAAGAGTTGAGAGAGGCTACATCACCAAAAGCCAACAAGGAAATACTTGATGTAAGTTTTCATGTTTGTTTTATCAAGTTGTCAGTAGTCTGTGGATTTTCCTTTGTAATGACTAAAGGGATTTCAGGCTTTTGGGTGGGAAGCAATATTTTGCACCCTAAGCAGTGTTCTCCATCTAGAAGTACTGGGCTTTGCAGCCCAGTCTGTGAAGTGCTTTTGTGTCTCCTATGAACCCCTTGCTCGCAGTCCAAATACTGATGTTACACTCGTGGGGTAGCACCTAAGGAGAGGTCAGGACCATATATTTACAACTAATTCTGTTTTCCTTACCCTGTTGTCCAAGGATATATATGTATATAAGAGGAAAAGAAAATGTTGAGTGTGGAGAGGAGCACTCAGATGTTCAGTATACGTTCAGTTCAGCTTTCCTGTGCTGTGGTTTAGTCCTCAGCAGCAAGAAATGCATTGCGTGTGTGTGTGTATGCCCACTGTTCAGCCCTTTGAGCCCTGAGCTGGAGCCTGCTGGGTCACTCTGGAGGATTGTTCAGCCCAGGGACTCCCCAAGCAACACAGTGTATTTGATACAGATGAAGTCTTCGAGATTCTCCTTGCTATACCTGCATGAGTGTGCCTCTAGAAAGCATAGGTTGGAAGCCTGGATTTGGTACGAGCTCATCTACTAAGTGCTTGTTTGCAGGGTCTGGGCGAACATCCCTGGTACGTCCCAAAAGGACCTGTGAAGTGCAGGTCCACAGCTTGGGACAGCCTGTTTGCATGGAAGGGATGGTCCTTCAGCCGTGGGGAAAACTGTGGATTTTTTTATTTTGGTAGGAACTGAACTACTTTAGCAGGAAGTTTATTAAAAAAAATAAATCCAGCTTTGGACAGCAAATGACAGCTCAGGTAGGAAGGCTCATCTCAAATGGTTCAAGCTGGCAAAGATCTTAACAAAAGGCCAGGTCTCATAGGGAGAAGTGTCGCGATGAATGGCTGTGAACAAATCTACCTGTGCTGCTGATGATAATAAAGGACACTGGATTTTTCCAGTCACCCTGAATAAATAGCGTTATTCCAATACTTCAACAGATCATGTGTTATGTACCATATGATTTGATACGTGTATTGCAGCAATGCAAAAGAATAGGTGGTCCATCTCCAAATCCATACACGAAGCAATATCCATCCTGATTTTGGTTTAGTTAGACCCCAGACCAGTCTCAGCCCTTCTCCAGGTCCCCAAACCTTGTGGCCCTGGTCCCTGCCCTCCACCTCCCTGCAGGCAGGCTGCGGTCCCTCCCTTAACTGGCATTCCCTGCATTGCGGAGCTGGCAAAGATGCTGCTCAGCTGCCTACCCTGAGCTCTGCCCCTCGATTCCCTCTTCACAGTGATAAGAAGCATACCACAGTCTTTGCAAAGGATGCTTTGGACTTAACTGTATTAAATTCCTGTATACTGAAGGAAGGGTTAATAAATAAGCCTACAGCACTGCATCCTGCCTTCAGCAGATCAAGATACTCACACGATGGAGCAGTAGATGCAGGGACTGTGCACTCTTCGGTGGTATCAAAGTACTTTCTCTTTTCAAAGAAGTTTCTGTATCTTATCCCCACATTATCTTTTCTTTTCCATTGAATTAGTATGCTTAATAAAAAGGTTTTGCTTTTTTCAGTCCTGTTCATTTTTCAGATGCTTTGGTTGGTGGAATTCATTCTATATTTCAGAGGAAAATTTTTAAAAACACAGAACCAGTGAAAGAAGTCGGAGGGATGACTCCAAAAGCTCCTCCCAAAACAGATTTTTGCTATACAACCAACTTTTCAAGGTCACTGAAACCTCAGAGATAATAATGTCCAGTTAAAGATGATTTGTCTTACAGAAACATGCTAGGTATAGAACAAGCACAGCAGCTTTAGCTCATATAATCCAGGCGAGCTCTCGCTGGCTTTATTAAGGTAGGGCTAATTCAGAAGATTGTTGTTGAATACCAAGCATACTTGGAGCAGGTCAGAGCATACCACAGAGATTTCCAAGATAAACAGATGAAACAAAGGCCCATTTTAATGACTTGGGCTACTTAGAAGGACCCACGACCGCACAACAGCTCCCTTCTGCTCCCTGCAAGGAGGTGGTGGCCTATTTTACTTTGCAGTATCAAATGTAATAGCCAGCATCAACACTTGGATGCTCTCCAAAAGCTGTGTGGCCCATACACCCACCCTGCTCTTTTAGCATCCCAGTTCTCAGCCCTCGGGTCAGCCCTGTGCAGGCTGCACAGCAGATGGGCAGTGAGAACAGCTCCGACTCTGCAGATTCCGCTCCCCCCCCCC
>VZTL01003652.1:14453-65836 GCA_013400535.1 Scopus umbretta
CCCCCGTCCGCCAACTTCCCCCCCCCCCCCCCCCGAAATTAATACAGTATGGGTCTGAATCCCAACAGGAAGCAAGGCAAGGAACAGACGCCCTTCATCGGTGTGACGGCTCGGTATGGAAGCCTAGGGAGATTAAGCATGTTTTGGTCTCTACTTACATCTGAGCATCGTACAGTGGATTCACCAGGTTTTCTAAAAAACACTACGTAATTGAATAGCACACTGTACCCTTGCTTCATCTTTCTTCAGGCTAGCCTACAGACTCAGCATTAGCCTTGACAGAGGGTTGTTTTTCAATGCCCTGCTCACATCCTACAGTAGGTTAAGGAGCCCTTACCCAGTTCTGCCAGAGATGATCTTTAACCTGCCTGCCTGCAGACCTCTTTAATCCTAGAGGCTCCAAAACAAGGATACCAAATGCAGAATTAGCACCTCAGAAGAAAACTGCATTACATCATGTTTCGCTTAGGCTGGCGTGTCAAACAACAGTACCAAGGCCAGAAAGTATTGCTTAAGAAGTGGGGTTGCTTATTTCTTGAACATCATTATTGCTTTAATAACTTTGTTTAATGGTAGTTCTTACAAGCTACACAGCTACGTGACATCTGTGGAAAGCTTGTTAGATGATGAGTAAAGTACTATGGTATTTCATTTCTTAAGCTTTTAGAAAGTGCAGATTTGCTCCTTTCTGTGCCACAATAGTGGCCGGACTATTATTTTAGGCTTTGGGGGGCTGCTAGCCTAATATTGAATTGCTAAGGGATGATTAGGTGGTGTCACTCCAGATGCTGAGTTAAGATACTGACCTAAAAGCTCACTGCATGGAAAAAATCCCATTTATTTCTCATTGTGTTGGTTTTCAATCAAATGGCTTGAGAATGTCTAGAAGTGAAATACTGTAAATCAGACACAAAGTTAATTTAAAAAAAAAACATAACTTCAGCTCTAATTTTCCCCCCTATTGGAATCCATTCTTTGAGCTTGCACTTGACAGTGGATGTCAGTATAAATAAAGATCTCAAATTTAAATCCATAAGTAGGTTTTGAATGCAAAAAACATGAAGTTGGGGGTTTTTACCTTGTGGCCATGTTAAAGGGTGTGTTCAGTGTGCCTGGAGTGTACTGCACCAGCCTCCGAAGGGGCTCTCCCTTCCTGCAGAAGAGCAAAGGAAGATGAGGTACCTTGGGTACCTTAGATAGGTACTTAAAGTTACACAGGGTGAACCCAGGCTTGAAAGAAGTGTTTTTCATATATTTATGAAACTCAAACCCAAAATTCCAGTTGACCAAAGGGTTTATTATGCTTAGGCTCCCACATTGTAAGTACCTTCCTGGTATCATTTGCATTGCTGTATGGGTCTAAAACAGCTTTTCCAACTGGGGACAATATTTTCACCAGTGTTGCTTAAAGTAAGACATGTATTCAGACTTCTAAAGAGGTGAAGAGTGTTCAACATCTGGACCTTCCACTGAGTGGAAAAAACTTGGTCCACAGAGTGGGAAATACAAGTATTTTGTATGTGGCACGGGGCACAGAGTTTGCATATAGTATTTTAGCAACCTCTTGAGTGACCACTTTATCTTATACTGCCTCCAAACATTTCTGTCATGCCAAAGGGAGTGTTTCACGTTGATTTTTTTTTCCTTTCTTCTCAGGAAGCTTATGTGATGGCTAGTGTTGACAATCCTCATGTGTGCCGCTTGTTGGGAATCTGCCTCACTTCTACTGTTCAGCTCATCACACAGCTGATGCCTTATGGCTGCCTGCTTGACTACATCCGAGAGCACAAGGACAACATTGGCTCCCAGTACCTTCTCAACTGGTGTGTGCAGATTGCAAAGGTAAGCGAACTGGCACACCACCAGGTCAGCTAAGACTCACACTCTAACAAGGAGATCTGACAACTTATAATGTATTTATTTACCTACTTCATATTTCACCACATTGTTCCTAGGTACCTTATATGTGACAGTAAGTGATTACTTTGTCTTAAACAATTTACCATTTTTAAGCTGCTGTGCAAACCTTAACTATTCTTCAAAATGCTCCTAGACAGCGTAATATTGTCATCAAGGCATTTATGTCCAAACCAAACACCCTGTAATGAAACAATAAATGTGACGCAATGAAGCTGTGGCATGGAAGGGAGTAGAATTTGGCAACTGCCATACCAAAGTGCTGTTTCCATCAGTGGATTTCTTTGGGCTGTGCTGTGGGGCAGACAGTGATGTTGAATACACCTTCTTGTTTCAGGCTGAAATCTCTGAGGCCTGGTGTTGAAAACTGCTGATTAATAAATACCAGCTCAATTCTAGTGCAGGTTAGTTTTGACCGAAAGAGATTCAGACACTCCAGGGCTGTTCTGTAATTTATATGCACTGAGTCGGTGCCTGTAACCTAATTGCAGTGGCCATAGTGCCAAATAAAAGACTCATTATCACACCTGGCACTGTTTGCCAAAGAGAAGAGCACCAAAGGAGACTGAAGTACAGCCTCTAGCCCTTAGCAGTAATGTGCTGTGATTGGAAGTTGGCTAGCCATTTGCGAGCATGGAAGAATGGAGCAACACCAGCAAAAAAATAGCTGCAGTTTGTTGGAGATTCATTGTATGAGATGGCAGTATCCGCCAAGCCCGACTGCTTTGATGCTGCTGCTTATTTCAGGAACAACAGTCTGCAAGCTAGCCACACACTTAGAGCCTTATTGGTCCCTCAAGACCTCGTATACATCACAGGCTTACCCGGCCGTAGTTTACTTTCAGGAAACATGCTGAGGACCTCAGAAATGTATCCACCAAAAGTATACAGAGCACATTTTTCATCTCAGTGCAGTTTGTGTACTTTTTTACAGTGTGCTCCACAGCAAGTGAATTTTAATTTATGCATCCACCCGGGATGTGAACTGCCTTTTTCTGACTCTTTTGCTCTCCTGTTTAAAATCAATTACTGCTCTGTCCTGGTTTCAGTCGCTTTGGAGGATGAGCTGGAGGCAACATTTCCCTCCTCCTCCTCTTCCTTGTTAATTTTTAAGGTGGCAGAATCATCCCCGAATTGATCCTTGGGGCATCACTTGCCCAAAAGGTTCCCATTCACAATTGTTAGCTTCTGTTTGATTTTTTTCATGTCGGTTCAACATTTGCCCATAGCAACCTCTACCCTCTCCAATGATGCTTGACCATCAATGTACTCCTTTGTGCTGCTCCTCACTGAAGTTCTCCTCAAAGTGCTTGTAAATCACGCATATGGCCTTTTCCCACTAAAGTGTCTGGTGTTACTACTCTGATAAAGTCATGCCAGATTTTTGGACATTCTCTGACTCCTTAAAAATGTACTTTTGGACGGGGAGAAAAATGAAACAAATATATTTATGTCTGGTAATAAACCAGCAGGAAGCAAGTTCCCTGGGAAGCTTATTTTTGTTTCTGTTTCCACAGCTTTGAATTAAGTTTTCTTTGCATCTATAAACATTATCTTTCTCTGAGGTATGGAGGTCCTGTCTTTCAGACAAGATGTTATGACAAAGCATAGACACACCACATGCAGAAACACTGTGAAGTAACTCTTTGAACACACTGGTCTCACACTTAATGATGAAAGATGGCTTAAATCCTAGGCTTGCACGCAATTATAGATCTGCTGAAGTTTCTAGACAAGTAGTTCAACGTCTTTGGTGTACCATTATGCACGTGCACAAGTATTTTAGCTATCAGCATCTTAAACAGCTTAGTGTGAAACTGATATTCTGCCTTTCAGCAGCTTTGAGTCTTAATAAGTCCCTGCAGCAAGACATGTTTAGCAGGAAATTTTTTGTCCTACTGGGGCTAGATTATGTGATTATTATTTTTTTTAAGATAGCGTGCTTTCTGTCGGCAGCTTAAGATTTTTTGTTTCAAGACCTCTGCTCACTAAAGATCTATTTGTGTAACTAAATGCACGCTCACAGTGGCATTGCGCCAGCTTGTTTGGGTGGTTTGTTTTGGCAACGTTAGCACAGCGTGGTGAAGTTCTGCTGAGGGACTTGGGTGGAAGATTCGATGGTGATCCATGTTAGCAGTGGGCTTAGGAAGGGGGTGAAGGCTGGAATTGTTCCCTCCAGTGCTCTGTCATCACATCAACATGATCATTTTGGTGTTAACTTTGTAGGTTAGAAGTACTTTTTTATTAATTCTCTTTTCATAAAAACACAAGCGCATAAGCTGCTGCCAGCAAAAACCTATCGACTGGGAATAATTGTGGTTTTTAGAAAGGATCTTGCAGGAAACTTAGAAATCATGAACTTTTTGATTCCACACAACAAGATTTGAGTTGAGGGAAAGGGGAATAATCTCTGTGGTCAGAAATGCAGCTGTTAGATTCATACCTTAATGGTCAAACCGGCACAATTAGTCGTATTCTTCTATGAGACGCAGTTGTATCAAAAAAGCACATATGCTATCGTGAACGCAGCCTAATCATGGGAGGCAGTGAAATTGGAAGAACATGCCTTTTCAAAGAGGACTTGGAAATAGATGCAACTCCAAGCTCATAAAATTTTTTTTTTTTTCATTTTATTTCCTTTTCTCACCTTTGTGGTGGGATACCTCACTGTTAGCAAGGAGAAGACAGAGTACACCGTAACAAAATGCAGAATCAGCAACTTTGAACGATTAATTTATTTTTGCTTGGACTCTTCTCCCAGGCCATTACTGTTTACATACTTTCTGTAGGGTTGGCCTGTGTGTGTATGGAAGGCAATAGTTGAATTCTGTACTGTGCTCCCCTGAAGTCACTGGGGTTGCACAAATGCAGCTGAAAGAAGGATTTGACCCCTTATTTGCAAGTCCCATCCCAATTTTATATATCTTGAGCTAAATCCCAAAGGAACCACATACCCTGCTATACTGGCTACTGTTCTTTTTTTCTCCATGACTCCACTGGCACATGAACTCACAAAAAGGTTCCTGGAGGGTAATAGTTACTTCTCCTTGTGACTGTGCAAGCACACATCCTCACTCTGCAATAAGCATCACGTAAACTGAAACAGCAAACCTTTTTCTGAAGCAGCGGGATAGGTCACCACGTGTTTATGGTGGTGTGCGTACAGTTACCACAGAGCAGCTGGCGTTTAGTAACTCGTTTGCACATCCAAACCCAAAGCATGTGATGCCTACCCATGGTCTGTTGTATTGCAGGGAATGAACTATTTGGAGGAGCGTCGCCTAGTGCACCGTGACCTTGCTGCCAGGAATGTCCTAGTTAAGACTCCTCAACACGTGAAAATCACGGACTTCGGGCTGGCAAAGCTGCTCGGTGCCGACGAGAAGGAGTATCACGCCGAGGGAGGCAAGGTAAATGAAACCGCTGCACGCTTGTCGGTGTTTGTGCTTGCGCACAAGCCTTAAACACAGGGAAAAAAAAGAGAGTGGGTTTTTCAAAGTGCTCAGCTGCCGTCTCAGCATGCTGCCTTTGAAGCCTGTGGGAGTCCTCTGAAATCAGCCGAAGCAGCGTCAGGCCAGTGGGACTGCAGTGGGAGCGGAGGTAGCAGAGCAGCGAATGCTTTTGAAATTCCCACCCAGAATGTCTGGGAAAAAACAAGATTATTAAAAAAACATTAAAAAAAAAGCATGGCTGAATTCATCAGTGTAGCCAACACCAAGAACACTGTGCAGCTTATGAAGAGAAAGGGAATGCTGTATATTTATAGCAGAAGAAAGACCTGTCAGACTTGGTTCAACATGCCTTCGTGTTGTACTACGTGCTGATGGAGGGAATGTGTCCTGCTGAGAAATTAAAGAGAAACTGCTTGCAAATATTGCGGAGACCATAAATGGGAACCATATGAGCACAGATCAGTCTTCGTCATACAGCCTGAGATTGGATTTGTGTCCTGTTATGATAGGAGAAGGTTAAATAAAATAGCGAATTCACTGTTAATAATATTGTAAAACTAATTTGTAAGAAATATTTCTAATATGCCTAATATTTCACAAGTTCCCAGGTTCAACATCATAAATGGAAATAATAACAAGGGACTCAAGTTGCCTGTTCTAATACTCAGATAGCTGTCAGTTTTGTTGGTTGTTTTTTTTTTTTTCCCTTCTGCAACCAAACTATTGGTTTAAACACCACCTGGTGGTAAATATCACTGATAAATTTTGGGTCAGCCTCTTAAAGCTTATCTGTGAATTTTCCTAGGTTCCTATTAAATGGATGGCCTTGGAGTCAATTTTACACCGGATTTACACTCATCAAAGTGATGTCTGGAGTTATGGTGAGTCTAAAACCAGTTATAATTATTGCAAATGGGTTGGAAAATTGCAGTATTTGCTAGTGACTCTGCACAGAACTTTTTTCTTCCTTTTATGAGAAGGCTGAAAGATTAAAATAATGGGCTCAAATCACCTATTCAATAGAGTAAAATTCCCATGAAATTGCGTGCTAGTGAGGTATAAGATGTTTTGCAGAATATGCTTTCAGATGATGAGCCCTCCCCTGAAAAGGGGCTGCAGGTAGGAGACTCTGCTCCATTTGCTGAAGTTCTGCTGATGCTTTTCTTCAGCAACTTCACGTGAAATATAAGTGGATTGACAATAAAGCCACATAACTAGAGGGAGGACTTAAAATCATCAGCCATGCTGTCGGTCAGTGTCCATCAGTGTAACTCTGTTGTGGCCTAAAATGTTTGTGCTGTGCTGGTATTGAGAGGACAATGCTAAAAAGGAAGCAAAGTGTTTACCTTCTTAGAGAATTAATTTTATATTTGGTATAGTTCATAAGCCAGCTTGAAAGAAAGAGGAGCAGAAAGGATACTGTTCAAAGCAACTTATTCCAAAATTTCCATTCTGTGGGCTCTTATATTCCTGGAAAATATTTAATGCAAGTGGTCAGATCCTGTGTCCTTTTAGAAAAAGGACCTCTTAATCCATTTATGTATCTTGGCATCCAAAATCTTGTTTTGTATCCTAAGCTACCAGACAATCATAACAGCTACATCACGAGCGTACATGATATGTCAGCAAACAACACTGAGGCAGCTGGTTTACACATCTTTCAAAAACTGTTCTTGCTCGTCTCCAAAGAGATTGTTTTGAAACAAAGATACAACTTCCATTTTTAAAACCACTTGCTGGGTTGGAGTCAGGAGGCAGTAACCTGCATTTCCTTTCTGTGGAGCTGGGAAGTTTGTGGGATGTTCAACGCTGAGATACTAGCTGAGGTAAAAAAAAAAAAAAAAAAAAATCCAAAAAAACCTAGAAAGGAAATCAGGATGATTTCAACCTCTTTTATTAATTTGTCTCTCTTCAAAATAATGGCAGAAAATGTTTTTCCTGGGTGGGGTTCTGGCAGTGCAGTGCCTCTGGGAAAGCCCTCTCCACTCACCACCTCTCTGTGCACAGGCCAAGCACCCTGGCTCCTGGCAAAGCCTTTCTCATGGTCTTCTCTTTCCACCCTGCAGGTGTGACAGTTTGGGAGCTGATGACATTTGGGTCCAAGCCCTATGACGGGATCCCTGCCAGTGAAATCTCCTCTGTCTTGGAGAAGGGCGAGCGTTTGCCCCAGCCCCCCATCTGTACCATCGATGTGTACATGATCATGGTCAAATGTGAGTTCACATTTGGGGTTTGTGTGTGCTCACCTAAGTCGAATTAAGTAGCACAATTGCCTTTGTTATGTTGCCTTTGTATATGCTGTGTTCTTGGTGATCGCACAGAAATAGGGTTATGTGAAAAGGGTAGTGACACCACAGTGTGTTCATGGACCTTGACCTTTAGCTAGGAGCATGGGATATGGTTTCATTAGTTGCTAATTCAGCCAGCCAATGTTTTTTCACCATTCACACCACTGGCTGAAACTGTCAATTATTTTAAACTGATATTGTCAGGCAGTATAAATCAGCATAACACCACCCACTTTATCTGACACTCTGGTTTTGTGTGTCTAGAAAATAAAATTAACACTGCCTTCTCCTCCAGGTTCCCCCTTAGTTCAGTAGTATGCCTCGCCCTGCAATCACAGACACGGATTATGTGCTTCTTTTCTTAAAGGAGTGCTGTGAGCACAAGCACCACTGTAATGGCAGATGGACATGAGGATCCAGAGTTCCTCATCCGATTTCTTCCTCATTTTTGGATGGCTTTTTTTCAGCACACAGCTCTTGCTGTAAACTAGCACAGGAGCTGGGGGGTCTCTGAAGCACTTTTTGGTCATTGTCAAAGGGCTTTGAAACCCCAAACCCCTTTTCCATCTATATTAGCTCCTAAAATATCAGATTATTACCTGGCTTCCCATGCATCCCTAGACCATGACTGCCACATCCCTGCTCGCTACCAGTAGTTTCTGTGTGGATGCTGATAAGAAGCCCACTAGGTGGCACTTAAGACCTTCTCACTGGAGCAAAAGGTACCTGAAATAGGAGCCATGCTCCATGAACACCCTCTAGTGCAGCACTTTTGAGGAGTCCTGGAGTGCCCCAGTGTTATGTTGTCAGGACAGGCACCGCACAGGGAGAGCCCGATCCTGTGCTCACCAGAGTGAGCAGGAACCAAATCCAGATGTGTGCACCTAGCCTGGGAGGTGCCCAGATCCAAAAGCAGCATCCTGGAAACTCCTCCTCCATGATGCTGAACCCTACTGACACCTCAGCCCTGCCAACATCTCTGCTCACAGCAGTTATCCCAGGTCTTCAAAAGCTCTGCACTGGAACATGTCCTCAAGGGTTGAGCCTTCACAAAGCTCATCAACTCCATCCATTGCCCTTCCTTTGGGTCAGTCCAGAAGTAGAAAGCAGACGTTTTGTTAGGTACTTTATCACATACCTGTTGCTTTTAAAACACCACCAGTGGAGTGTCCCCATCCCCTTTCATACCGTTACACTGAATTTAAACGCAAGAGCATGAGGAGCTGAGGTTTGAGCTTTCCTTCTGCCACAGGACTCGGTTGCACATCTTTCACTGCTCTGATCACCCCGTGTTTGCAGGCTACAGCACAGACCCTGTTGAAGCTGCATGGCCATTTTGCTTAAAGGAATTCAGGATTCCCAGTCATCTCTTTTGTAAGCAGAGGGTATAAACTGAAATGTTCAAAGTTATTGCACAACAATTATTTTTTTTTTATTTAAGAAGCAGTATTTAAACATAGGCAACTCGGAGATAAATTCAGAAATAGTAGATGCTACTTCTGCAACAGCAGCAAACTCCCAAATGCTCCACTCTGTCTAAAAGCAAAAACAATTTCTTCTTGAGTTAGCAGGGGATCACATTTCTAGCATGGTAAAAACTCACTGGCAATGATGAGATTTTGTCTAATGCAGATTTTAGATGGCATATTGTCATTTCTCCATTACTATTGATAGGCTGTTTCTTATGAGTTCTTCTAGACACACTAAGCTTGACCTTTACTATTTTTAATTTTAAACACAAGAGTCTCTACATTAGCTCATCTGTTAGTTGATAACAGAAAGTGTGGGTTTCCTAAGTAATCTCACGTTAAACCACCAGTATCTATATTTGAAATCTCTTCTAGTATTGATCCACACTAAGCTGTAGGACTTGTTTTTGTTAAAGTCTATTTACTAATTAAATACAGCTTAGATATGGTTAATCTTTCAAAATGTCCCCAGTGAGGATGTTTTGAATTTTAGAAGACATCTGGTACAGAGGGTAGCTTTAGGCTTCCCAGGATTTCACAAAGCAGTGCAGTGAGGATAAATCACCATACATCTGCAGGCACCCGCTGGAGTTAGTTTGCTTCCCCTCCTTCAAGAGCTTTTTCAGAGCAGCCTAATTTGGCCACCCATTTGGTATCCTCAGGACTGATGCGTTATTATCACTCAGGTGAGACCTGCCTGCCCAACCGGAGATGGGCCAGCAGGAGAGGAGACTGGCTCAGCCTGGAGCTTTTCCAACATGGGGTTTTATTACCTCCTTCGTTCTTCCCAAAACTGCCAAGATGTGTATTTTAAATGCTGAAATTCACAGCAGTGGCTGGTGAATGAACTTTTTATGGTGGTCCCTTATGGGTAAATCCTTAACAACATGTATGGTGGTGTTATTTTCACGGTTACATTTTATTTTAAGCTCTGTGTTTGATCACCAAAACAACTTTATTTGTGCGTTGCTTGCCCTGTCATCCCTCCAGGCTGGATGATCGATGCAGACAGCCGTCCCAAGTTTCGCGAACTGATAGCAGAGTTCTCGAAAATGGCCCGTGACCCGCCACGCTATCTCGTTATACAGGTACTAAACCGAATGGTAGGAAGATGTCCAATGAGCATTTAATATGAGGCCCAAAATGGTTAGTAATGCATAGAAAAACATATAATATGGATAATTTAAGGCCAGATTTACTGTTGCTTTCCAAGTCTTAACACATTCAGCTAGAACCACAAACAGAATTTCAAGACCAGTCACTATTTTTTCAGTACTGATCCCAGTCTAGGACCAGTAGCACTCCATAGTGCAGTCCTGAGAGGAGAATAGCATTTGATCCTCTTCAAAATGCAGATATTTTACAGCAGCATTGACAGATTGTAGGCCCAAATTCGCGTAAACTCCAGGTAAATTTGGTTAAACACACAGATCAAGATTTTACTTCTTGGACCGCTCGCTAAATTACTTTGTCACTGAGAGAAGGGGATAATGAGGGCTTGAAGGGAGTCTGCAAGTCCTCTCTCACACCAACTTGTCTCACAGGGAGACGATAGGATGCATCTGCCCAGCCCTACAGACTCCAAGTTTTATCGCACCCTGATGGAGGAGGAGGACATGGAAGATATAGTGGACGCAGATGAGTATCTTGTGCCACACCAGGGCTTCTTCAACAGCCCCTCAACATCCCGCACTCCTCTCTTGAGTTCATTGGTATGAAACTTTTCCTCTGTGGAAACACTGCAAGCAATTTTAAGAGTGAACTGCTTCTCATAATGTCTGTGTTTTCTTTCTCTTTTTAAGAGTGCTACTAGCAACAATTCTGCTACAACCTGCATTGACAGAAACGGGGTAAGTGGGATGACCTTTAAAAAAGGAGACACTTCTCCTATGTAGATCAACTTCTACAAAACGATCCCTTTAATATTGATTTTCTCTACTTCAAACCTAGCAGGGGCACCCTGTGAGGGAAGACAGCTTTGTCCAGAGGTATAGCTCAGACCCAACAGGTGCTTTCTTGGAGGACAGCATAGATGACGGCTTCCTGCCAGCCCCAGGTGAATATCTCTTCTGTGTTTCCATCCTACAGCTACTCATTCACAAGCCATTTGGTTGTGAATATAATTGTTGGCCTTCCTTTTCTGTAGAAAGGACGCAATCCAAATGCTTCCTACCTGTTTTGGTTGGTAAATGGGAGTGAAAATGTGTGCATATATCCTTTTCCTAGACTTTTTCTGGCTGCTTCTGGCCATTTCTCATTTCGGTTCCTTCACCAGCCAGGTTCCTCGTGTTTGCCATGTGTGCCATCTGGCTGGGGCATTCGCATGTGTGGTTATATTTTTAAAGCTTTCTACCACCCCTGCACTTCAGAAAATATCCTCTAAAAACCGCATGTCACCCCTTAAACCATTTCAGCATATAAACAGCTTTTTGACAGTTTCACTGCTTTCAGCTGTTGATATACAGAAGGCAGCTCACGGTTTCACATGGACTGAAAGCGTAGGCGGTTGGAGAGTGAGCCAGGGAGCACCGAGGGAGCTGGTGCTGGGTTATACAGCCGTGATGCTTTGTGTCCTTAAAAGAACCCAACCAACCCTTCCAAGAATACACCACAACTAAAAAGGGTGAAAGACCCTGCAAGGGATGGCATTTAAGTGAGATGTGGAGGCTCTGTTTCTGCTAGTCCTGTATTTTCTAGGCACTTTCCTCATCTCAAAACGTTTTTCTAGGGAAACAGCTTCTGGCAGCAAAACTCCCTGACTGCAGTTTCAGAACAGTATCTGGGACATAGCCACCCCCACGTCACTAAAGTCAGCAGTAGCTATCTCGCTGTCTCATGGTCCAAGCTATCTTTCTGCTGCTTTGCAAACCAAATTCCTGAAGGTGAACTTCAGGGCAGCGTGTTTGGTGCCATGGCACAGCAGTCCCTGCCTTTGGCTGTCTTCCGCTCCAGGAAGTTCAGTGAGATGCTGTGCACAAAAAGCAAGTGGCAGCTGGGTTGAAACTACACCCTGAGTGATGCAAATGCCTGCATTAGTTATATGTCTTCATTTTCATTCCTTCTCATTTTTATTTTCTTTCCATTCCAGAGTACGTAAACCAGTTGGTGCCCAAGAAAGTGTCTGCCTCAGCAGTCCAGAATCCAATCTACAACAACTTCTCACTCACAGCAAACTCAAAAGTCCCCACAGACTCCAGCTACCAGAATTCACACAGCACAGCTGTGGACAACCCCGAGTATCTCAACACCAACCAGTCTCCACTGGCCAAGACAGTCTTTGAGAGCTCTCCATACTGGATCCAGGCAGGCAACCACCAAATAAATCTGGACAATCCTGACTACCAGCAGGACTTCTTACCGAAGGAAACCAAACCTAACGGTCTCTTGAAAGTTTCCGCAGCAGAGAACCCGGAGTACTTGAGGGTAGCAGCACCAAAGAGTGAATACATTGAAGCCTCAGCATGACCATAGAGAATTTCTTCTTGCAGCAAGGCAAGCCAGACCCTCGGTGAACCACTTGGCTGCTGCAAGAACAGACTCTTGCTCATAGTGAACGGCGACCGCAATGCATCAATAAGCACACTTTTCCTTTTCAGCATGGGGGCTGAAACTGCGAAGACTATCTGATGGTAGTTTGGGTCTTTTCTTGCCCATTTCCATGCAATAACTGAGGCCCATAGCCTGCACTCAGATGCATGTTGTGATGGAGCGGGATCTTCCTGGACAGAAGAAATACAGATGTGTTCCTTTCATTTTCAAATGGTAGCATGGTAAGAAGCCACTCTGGGATGAACTTGAGAGCTGTACACATTGTACAGTCAAATTCCTTTCTACAGTCTGTATTTTTATAAATGTTTCTAACAGAATTTTTGGATCTTTTACAAGATCAGATGCTCGTACTGCTGATCTGCTATGGTGCTCAGATCACCAGCAGGAAAAAAAAAATAATGTTACTAAATAGTTTTCCAAAACTCCTGGAACAGAAACAATTATTCCAAACCACCGGATTTTACAAATTGGCTCCATATACTGCTTCTTGGCATGAAGAGAAGTGCATCTGGGGGACATATGGGAGATTCTGCCCAGGGCAGTATGGAGTGGATCACTCCGGGGAAAACTAGCACAAGGAGCAAAATGGCATGACACATCACCTACTGACCACTACTGCAAAAAACTGACAGGAGGAACTCACCTCAAAGTAATCTGTACATGGTTATAAAGTGCTTGCTAGTCTGCTTTCTGATGGTCAAATGCAAGACTTTTTTTTCAGATCCCTTATGCAGCTGTCGAGTTGTCAAAATGCCTTTCTTCTTCAACAGAACTGTTAAAGATGTTGCCGTAGCTGAAAAATGAAGTGTCAAATAATGTTTAACAGACTTTAATTAAATGACAAGGAAATGCAAATGGTGGCAAATTGGAGCATTCATGAGACAGACTGGAAGAACTACACTAAATTAAACTTGACTAGGGTAAGAAACACAGGTAGCTCTAGCCAAGCAGTTTTATTTCCCTTCTTAAAGGGGCTCAGAGCAGAAATAATTTTCCCTTATACATTTGGCAAAGAAAAGGGGTATATCAGTGTTATACTTCACTCACTTCAAGGCAGAATACTGCCAAATGCTGTACCACGCTGGGGCAGAGGCTGAAGCTGGTTGCCTGTCCCTTTGGGGTTACATATCCTGGCAATGCGGGAAGGGCAGTGAGAATGATTTAAGGAAAGGAAGAATCATCTGGAGTGATGGAAAATATTATGTCCCTATTCTGAAACATAGGGCTGCCTAGTGCTTTTTTAAAATACCCATCATCATCTGTTATCAGTGTGGAATAGGCAGGCTAGGCAAGGCTAAGATTTTAGCTCCATAGCATAAATCAATCACAGCAGCAAAAGCAGCTGCCCTTTCCAGGGGCCCGTGATACAAAACTTCAGATTCTTCCACCATTAACATTTCTCATGAATGTAGGAGGACTAAAATGCCTGAAGTGTGAATTTAGTCAGTAATTTAGACTCATCCCACCAGCAGCTTGGCAGTGCTATTTTAATCAAACCACTAGATCAGAAAGCAAATGCACATTTGATGATTTTGGTACAAAGGCCCTTTACTAGTTGAACATTGGCAACTTGCTTGAGAGTAGCATAAGCAGCTGAATTGCAGAGGTTATGTAGTCTATATTAAGTAGCAAGAAATAGTCAAACTTATGACTCCACTGTGTTTCAAGTATATCAGTATGTTTTTCAGTTTAAGTATTGCATCTGGAGTCCAGAATCAAGCAGCAGATCCTCAGAACATTATTTCTACAGATTTATTGAGGAACAGAGAAGAACGGGCATGTGAAATGACCTCTTTTATAAATAACACGGTGTAAAATGCATTAGCAGCTTGTGTGTGCACAGTAGTTCATCAGCCACGCTGCAGTCTAGGGTAGAGCAGTATATTGGGTCAAAATCCAAAGATAGTCCTGTTTGGTCACCATGACCAAGTCCCAGGCACAGCGGTATGGAGGATGCAATGTTTGACTTTGATTATTACTGGCTTGTGTTTAAAACTGTAACCAAAACTCAGTTCTCACGTCCAATTAGTGGCAGATTTCTCCTTGCATTCCTGAGAGCAGATTTGTTGTGTTGCTCTCACAAGCGTGCAACATGTACACACAGGCTGCACTGCTTTTCTCCACCCACTGCCCCAGAGGAATCTACATAAAACCAAAAAAAGATCTTAACAGAAATCACAGATAATTTTCAATTGGCTAAGTCTGTTATGTCTCCAAGCAGAACACTAGAAAATCACATAGTGCATGTTCTCCTGCAGAACCTTTCCAACACTATTGCACAAAAGAATTTATTGGGTTTGTTTTAATCTGTTAGCTAAAACAAGAAAGTGACTAAGAAATAGCAATATGTATCACCAGCGTTATGTAGCATGAACATTATTTAATAGAGGTTAATGTGCTTGCCCATAATAATTTAGGAGGGATTCAGTAGCAACTCATTGCTAGAAACAGGGAGATTCATGTAAAAATTAAGCAATGTAAGTTTGAAACAGCATCACTTTTTGAAGGTATTGCTTTTTATGAGAAAAGTAGGAAAACTCTCGATACAAATGTACAGATTCCAGGTTGATGGGATCAGCTATATTGTAAACTAGTTCTGGTAAACAGGCATCCTGTAAGACATGATTTGTAAATTGGCAGTTCAGTAATGAGTCGAAAGCCAGCAAAAAATAAAAACTGGGCAGTGTGCTGTAGTCTGTGGGCAGTGCCTGCAGAGGCAGATAGAGTGGCGGTGGGAGTGGATGGGACCATGCAGCTGCACAGCTGTCGCTGGAGACACGGGTGCTACGTGGGGTGATGCTCGTAGGGCAACAGACGTTAGCGATGTACCAAATGATTTCCGCTGAGATGAAAAGAAAAAAAAACATCAATAAGCAGCTGAAATGGTCTGGTTTTCTCACTGCAGCTCACTGACCATGTAACAGCAAGGAGTACAGATTGTGGGTCCTCGTAAAGGTGAACGTGGTTACATAGGACCTTGCTGATGCAGTGTTGCATGGAGTTTAGGCTACTGAATGGGACATAAAAGTTGTGTTTTTATAAATATTAGGAAAAAGAAACATGCTGCATCTTGAAAGCGTACATAAATTAGCATCCAAAAATAACTTGAAAGTTCTGTTGTTGCCTCTCAGGAGGTGTGGGTAGAAAATGCTGATTTTTAAAATGCAACTAATTAGGGAAATGTAGCAGGCCACAGCCACTTTTAAAAGCTAACAGAGTCTTACCAACTGAGAAAATACAATTTTCTCTTTTTACTGTATTTCTCATGGAAGGCAAAATAAAACCACTCACAAGTTAGTGCTTAGCGTTTCTTAATTGTAAAGCAGCAGTTAATATGGAACTGCTTTTGCAATAATAATTTAAGACTTAATAACTGCTAAGTAGATGAAAATAAGTCAAGAGTCTTCATCTTACTTTGATGTTTGCCAGTGATCACATACAGTGTCAGTGCACTTGACTTCATTTGGGCCTTGGGTTGTTTTCTTCTGCTGCAAAGGGAGTTGGCTTGGGAAATTTCCTTCATGTTGCAACTGGTCTTGTCGGGTAAATTCATCTGAGAGGCTGGGGTCTTGCTTTTATTTCCAGCTGGCAGGCAACAATGCAGTGAGTTTTCTAAAGAGAGCAGCTGGAAACAGATGGAACCCTGGAATGCCTCAGGGTGATGCCCTGTCCCACCAGCGTCACCATCAGACAGCCATGTGAAGCCCTGGTGTTAGAAAATACAGTCCCGTGGTTTATTTGAAAGGAAGGGGCTTGTGTAGGGAGAGTAATGCCAGAGAAGTGGTGTAGCCAGCCAATCCATACCCGAGATAGCTGCCAAATTTGCCCAGGGACATCACTGAGGCCATTGACTGTTCCTTCAGGTATGGGTGGGAATAGACACATGGCTCCTGTTCCTGCTACTGACTTGAAGTGAAGCCTTCCTGCAGAGATTGCATGTGCAAAATCCAATGTACACGGCATTTGTACTGTGGGGTGAATCTCTTCTCTTCCCTAGGAGATGCAGTTAGGGCCACAGCAATATCACAGGACTCCAAACAGCTTAAAGAGGTCCCATCACAAGATGCCTGGAGTGTCCTCAGTCTGTCTGGGGTGCTCCAGAATGCCAAGGAGAAACTTTGCATTTCCAGACAAGCGCTCATTTTTCAGATTCAGGGTTCAACATCTGTTAGTATGACCACTGCCTCTCCAAATGAGCAGTTAAGGTTCTCTGGCTTTTGTTTCCCACCACGGTTCTCTGTGAGAAAACATCTGAATCAGGACAAAGTATGAAAATGTATCTATGTCCTCCTTCCTGATGGAAACTGTATGCTGATGAAATGACAAACTCTGTGTATAACACTTAACAAGAATGCTTTGTAATGTTTTATCACCACTGGTTCAAATTTTTGTATTGGGATCCAATTTTCTAGCTTTCTTTTTGTAAGTGTTATCTCTTTATTCTGACATACAACTTTTAAGAAGCCTTTTTAAAATAATTTTAAAAAATAATAGAAAAAAAAAGTTTGTACAAAAGGGAAACACAACACCTTCAAGTAGCTTGTCAAATGGGCTGCATTAGGACCAAAGATGTAACGTCTTGTTTTCTTGCTTTAAAGGAATAGGGTATTGATCACCACTTCCACAGCCTCTCATTACAGAGAAAAGCTACAGATGTCCACTCTTCATTGGGGCTGGGCCAGACCTCCACTGAGCCAACAGGGCTTGACAGGAGGGTGAGGCTTGTCCATAGAAAACCAAAACAAATATCAGGACCAGGTATCACTTCAGGGTCAGACCTACAACCTCTACTCCATTTCGATTCATTTTCTACTCAACGCAACAGCTAAACAGGGACGCAGTCGAGAAAAAAAAAAGAAACAAATGTGTGATGTTTTGGCTCAGTATCAGGAAAAAATACAATGGTGTGAAGATGAGACATGATGAGATAACTGCTTTTTATGTGAGGAAGTGTGTAGGCAGGCAGTGAGACTTTAACCAGATAATACTTTTGGTTATGTATTACTTTAATTATGTGGGGGAGCTGAAATCACAGTGCTTCCATGATAGGCTTTACTTTCTGCCATGCGTTCTGCCTCTGTTCGATATCGTGTGTTTTGGCAGATCACCTGTATTAGCATGGCCGCACGGACTGAGAATTGCGGGTCAGGCAGAGGTACTGTATGCAACCCCTCCTTCTTATACAGGGAGAGAAGAGTGAGGCAAAGAGTGTGGCTGTACCACCGTTAGTGGTCAAGCAAACCCTCAGCAGCATAAAAAAAAAGGGTTTCCCAAGGAAAAATTGGTAACTGGAGACCTAGCTGGCAACAGACATGCCACTTGTTGCACTGCTAAAGTCAGCAGGCAAAATGCCTTCTGCCAAGATTCAGAGCTGGTGCTCCACCAACTTTGCTCTCGTCCTCTTACGTGGTGCAGATGAGGCTGTCTAGAGGCACAACAGTGCAGACCTTGTGGTCTCTCTGTACCTCTCCCCTTGAAGTAATGGATTTTTCTGATTAATAAGGTGAAAAACAGAAATCAGTCCCACCACTAACGACTGGACTGGTTGAAGGTGTTGTTCCTGTGTGGCTGATATGGTATATCGTTTCCAGTCACACTGGAATTTATCCAGACCCTTCTCCTTACCTCTTGCAAACTATCTGGAGAGTGTTCATCTGCAATCACCATCAATGTTTTCCTCATATTTTATGAAAGGGAGTAAGTAAAGTAGTTGTCTACAACGGTAGGAGGCTTGGCTCACATACCTAGGTTGCTTTTTTAATCCTATGTTCCTAATATTGTTGCCCTTGAAATTAATGGGATGTTTAACTTGATTACACTGAGAGTATGAAACAAGGCTAATGTTGAGTGATTTTTGAAAATCCCTCGCAATAATCTGAGATCCTATGGATCCATTGCCCGTTTTAAGCTGCTTTGTATTGATGCAATCAACGGAGTATAAGGTATAATGTCTTGGTTTCAATAAACTGTCAAGCAATATATCCTTAGATACAGATGGTACCCTCGCAGCATTGTAAAGTTACTCAACTATGAAAGCACTATTTGTACAATAAGAAACTCTTGACTTTTATATGGTTTAATGGTTTATACTGTTGATCAAAGATTGTTTGTATATTGTGAGCGATAAAATGAGGTGTATATTATTCTTTTTAATTGTTTTTAATTTTTGGAGAACTTTTATTGTAATATACTGTTGTATTTGTATTTGGGGGGAAAAAAAAATCAGTGGCTAGCTTGTAGGATTTGTAGCCAGAGAAGAACTCACTAAGGGCTCTTTACTGATGGACTTAGGTTTTTTTTGGTAAAAGTTGTCACCTTAGGGATTTATCCAGAGCTTAGTGAAGCTAATAACAGGACCCTCTCCTCTCTCCAAGTCTCTTTGACCCTCTTCATGCACAGTGCTGGAGTTTCATAATGTGAGCAATAATACAGCTACCACTTGTGACCATTAGAAGTGCAATATGAAAGCCCAGGTGCTGCTTATCAGGGCACTAATAAAAGCTGCTTTTTTGAATTGCATGGCAGGTTCTCACTTCACTTTTATGATAATAGCAGAAGCAGAGTCAAAGCAATCCCTCAAAAGCTCATCCGTGTGATGTGGTGTATGAAACCATGCTGTTGGCCAGTTCTGAATTGCACAGCTATGAGCTGTGCAACAGCAATGCAGGACAGCCTTGTAAAGAAAGGCAAAATAAAGTCTCGACCAGAATCACACTGGTGACTGAAATTGTTGTACTACACTAGGCAGAAATTCTGTTAGCAAAGCCGGTCAAATGAAGTGCCGGCATCCCCTGAGTATTGGTGTTGAATTATCCAACTGGTGGAACGTGTAGCAGACAAAGATTAAAGGAATTACAGGGTCCTCAACATAACAGAGCAAAATACACTGGGTTGACAAGACAGTAAAGAAGAGAGGAGCTGGAACTGTCAGTACACATTCAGCCTGGATAAGTCCCTGGTATCACAATTAGTAAATTAAATCATTTTTCTCTTCATAGATGAACTTTGTACACAGAAAAAAAAGCCACTACAGCACCTTTCTCATTTTCATCTTTCCATCCAGTCCCTTCCAATAAGTAGGCTGCATGTTTTACCAGCTCAACCTATTTTATGCAAAAATGACGTAGTCTTAATCTTCATATTACTGGTTCTCAGAAATGTCTAATGCGTATTAATGCATGATATTTTTATTTTAATAAAAGTAATTAAATAAATCTTTGCTCTTTCAGCACATGATTTCCTCCCCGCCTCTTTAGTGATCAGCTGGCTTGGGAAGATTCTATATAAGTTAGCACTGATATTATGAAAAATAATAATTAGTATTAATATTGAGAAGGAAACTGAAATATATGTTGTATGTCCATACACCTCCTCTGGGAAGATCAGAAAACAACTTACAGATTCAAAAGTCTTTATAAGCAGGAGACTGCCGTTTTCTGTGTTTCACAGATAGGGT
Organism: Scopus umbretta; assembly: GCA_013400535.1. Classification (NCBI taxonomy): domain Eukaryota; kingdom Metazoa; phylum Chordata; class Aves; order Pelecaniformes; family Scopidae; genus Scopus; species Scopus umbretta. The sequence continues at coordinate 34,585 of VZTL01003652.1, forward strand.
AACAGAGCAATGCCTCTGTACTTACCCCAGAGAGATGGGGACATTGATGGGGCTAAATCCCACTTGTCAAAGCACCAAAAGAGAGGAACTTAAAATGAAGAATGGTGGAGGTATAGAAAAGCGCAGGTATTTGGGAAGGATGAGCATTCAGAAATTCCACTGAGCTCAGTGCAGCCAACTTCAAACAAACATAAAAAGTGACAAAGAGTGCAAGAGAAGACAGCCAAAGAAACGCAGCTGCATTTTAACCCCCTGTCTGCCTGCACAGGATATGGTGGGTTAAGACAAGATGAAGAACATCGCTAGTTAAAGATAGGGGAGGAATACAAGTCTCTTCCACATGCTCCGTCATTAGCAGCAGCAGCACTAAGCGAGCCTCACCCTTTGCTGCTCCTGAGCTCAACCCAGGAAAGTAACAAAGCCAGCCTCTAGGGAACTAATCTGAATGCACAATAGTTACATCAAGTTGTGTAAGAAATTTCCAAGGTGGCCAATAACAGAGCCAATGTGCTCTGAGGAGGCCCACAGCCATAGTCGGACCACCTACCACGGCACCTGGGACAGACCTACATGCCTACTGCAGCACTGAACAAGGAAGGGCTTCACCGTTGCTCTTTGGGGCAGTCACATTTCAGCAGTAACTGGTCACAGATGGCTTTGCTCATTCCTGTCCTAAGGCTGCTGACTGAGGCAACGCTTCTGCAGCAGCATTTGACAAGGGGTATTTGCACCAGGCATGAGTCTGGCAAGAAAGAAGGATGTTGCAATTACCAAAGGCAGGTTCTGGGAACTGCAGAGAAAGTGACTCAGCCTGCTTAAAGTTGCATTATGTTCGCGGGCAGAGATAGGCTCAGCTCGTATGGCAACACCCACCCAAGTAAGACCCATGGCAGACCCCCAGAAGGGGTGCCACTGGCATGGCAGGCACCAAGGGACATGTCCTGCTCCGGGTGCTCAGTGGGGTGGCTGGTCTTGCTCCCTACATGGCTGCTTACAGGATGAGGTGGCCTGCTTGGAGCCCACCTGTAAGAATGAATGGGGGAATAAGCCCCCAGCCCCACAATGTCAACCATTGTTGCTGTTTAGTTGAGAGAGTAGCTGGACTTACAGATCAGGCGGTAATTTAAATTGTTTGTTGGGAATTTAAATCTCTCTAATTAGTACCATATGGGTGAAGTTCAACACCAGAGCTCTTGTTGCAGAAAGTCTTTCACTTTCAAACCTGTTTTCTTTCTAAAGAGAGCAGAAGGAATGTTATTTAATGCATGTCCTAACCCCAGAGTCTGCTGCCTGCAGTGAGTTACAGCCCTGTGAAACTGAACTAGCACAGTGTTTGTCATCTTTATCCAGCATCATATGAGCTGGGTTGCACATTTTTGGTCGTGTTTTTTTTTTTTTTCTTTTTTGGGCGGCACAGACTTATGGATTGCACTAGACCTCACTGGCCACTGTCACTCTCAGATAGGAGCGATGATGATACAAAAGATGGTTATTCTTGTCTCACAGACAGCTTTTATTTAGCGGTATTTGTACTGGCACTCATTTAACAAGCCAAAGTACAGCTAATAAGGGTCACAGCTGGTTGTACCGGTGTCCATCTAGCTCTTGGAGCCTGTTAAATCATCAAAAGCAGAGGACCTGCATGTGAGTTTAATGCTCATGGATAAGAAATACAGCAACACGTGACCTCTACCACTGCCCGTGGAGACCAAGCCATGCTAGGTCAAACCAAGCTGGGCTAGGCATAAATGTAACTAGGGTGCAGCTCTGGCACAGCACGGTGGTGAGGTCCTCCAGGCGCAGCCCTCTCCCTTGCAGCCAGACCTGCCATGGGGCAGTCATAGAAAGCACATGCAGCTATTTGAGATTTCCAAAAGGAAACCGAGCTTGCAAAGTGTTGTGGTTTAACCCCAATCAGCAACTAAGCACTGTGTAGTTTCTGGTGCCTGTAACCTCTGTCTTGGCACTTAGGGCCCAGCCAACAATATTACAGTTACCTTTGTTTCTGAGAGCAACAGAAGGAAAGCTAATAGTGCCCTCTCTTGGAAGAGAAAGAAACTCTGTCGACAACATGCCTAGCTTTAAAATAGGTCTCCCAGAAAACAGCAGAAAAAACCGAGCTTGCACAGGCGATTTATTTTCCAGTCCATTTGGAGTACGGGTTCATGGTACATTTAACCCAACCTAAGTAACAGGCTGCTGCTGGAAAGGGTTGCTGCATTGATCTGATGGAAAATTAATCCTTCTCTTTGGCGGTTTAGTTTCAGTAGCCTTGCAATGCAATTGCATGCATGAAAGAGCTGACATCTGACATGGCAACGTGCATTCGAAGGACTGTACCCCTTGGTGATAAGAGGACAAGACTGTGACAAGTGTGACATCCTCCTGCCTTCTTGTGCACATTACATGTGAAGCATTCCATTTCCTTAATGCTCAGTTATTGGATTTCTTCATGTCTTGCAAGAAAAGAAATATTGTGCAGATGATGCTGTGAAGAGCCTTAAAATAATGCAAATATCAAAAAATGCAAATATCAAAGACATTTACGTTCATTTTTGGTTTGTGATCATTGAACTACTAGTGGGAAGTAGTCTTTGTCCAGTCTTTCTGTTTCATATGAAGAGGCTCCAGCATAGATTTATCCCACTGCAGAAATAAAAAGGGCTCTTTTCAGTGAATGGCAGTTTTAGAAAAACAATGGTCTTGTCTAATGCAAATAATGCCTCCGTATACGTTTCAAAATTAGTATATTGGTCTCTGGGGCTTACTAATGCATGATTATTTCTAGTACTTGTTTTATTGGTTCAGAATCCAATGGAGATCTGTCTAAAATATCTGGCCACTCTATGTTTTGCTGTGAATAATGATGCTGGAATAGTCTTGTAAATAAGTGAGGCTCTGAGTTGTTCTTGGGTTTTGGGTGCTAAGCCAACAAACCTAACTTCCCTCAGACATCAGTTGTGTAGGTGGGCAAAAGTAACAAAATGCCTGTGTGCCAAAAACTGAGATCTTTGGGAGCTTATCTTTCTTTTGTATTTGCAGAGGGCAACAGGCAGACCTCTGAGGCACATCTCCCTGAATAATATATAACGTTACAAGAGCACACACAGCTGCCTTCCTCCTGAAAGTCAGGCTGCTTTCTCGCCAGTTTCATACCAAAGCAAAACCATGCTGATACCCCTGTCAAGGAAGTCTTTGTATACCAATGCGGTTTTGCTCCACCATGGGGTAGGCAGCGGCAAGGTTCACCTTCATAGTTACTCAGTGAGGCTACCTGCAGCAGGCACTTGAAACCAACACAAAAAGACAGGCAGGCACCAGGTGGTACCTGGGAGGAACAGTAATCTATACATGATTAAGCAAAATTTGATTAGGCAATGGTTATTAGAGGTAGCACTGATCCCAAATTCATCTTTGTAAGCATATTTGTCAGAGTGCTAATTGCATTGGCTTTTTTAATGTTTCCTTTCAATAGAGGCTGGTTCAGACCAATAGGTCACTTCTCCCAGAGGGGCAGTGCTCACCAGGAAGCCTGAAATCATCAATTAGCCAGAGATGAGACGATTCAAATGTTGGCAGCGGGGCCAGTTCAGAGGATTTCCATCAGGCTGGTTGCAAGGGGAAGCCAGTGACAGGATGCAGGAGCGTGGAGGTGGCACATTCAAGACTAGCCAAAGTAATCTTGCAGAGATCTTCATGGTGGGCCTGGCTGTGTCATGGCATGTGACACAAATTTAGCCTCACAAGGACCCTGGGAGGTAGGAGAGCATATTACGCACAGGTAGGGTAGTGAGAAAAAAACCCACAAACTGGGCTGGTGTGGGATGGCCTAAAGGGAGGGAGCAAATAGGTGTTAGTGTAGCTGCACAAAGGCTGTCAGGATGGAAGAATAACATATTTCTTAGGGACGGAAAGAAAACTTGGGAGAGGGATGAGCTAAGAAAAGACATGTCAGAGGCTTCTTGACTGGCTTGAGAAAACTGGCATTTTCTTTAAAATAAATCTGCATCAAAATTTGGTCACTGTTGTTGAGCGTATTAATGCACCCACCCACCATTTTATTTCCTAAGTTACTAACTAAATCCTTTTATACATGTTGTTATTTTGTTTTGTGACAAAGGTTTGAGCCCTCTGGAGATGTTTTGGACAGAATCAGGCGGACTTGCTCTTTGGATGGTCTTTTGGACTTGTTTTCTTCAGTAGAGGAGGGTGTAGCAAGTGGCGTCTTGGGCAGCACCACAGTAAAAGAAGTGCCTGTAGGTCCTAACTGGAAGTGGGGAGGAAAGGCACGGGCCCTAGGAAGAGACAGTTTGGAGGAAGCACCTATCAAAGTCACTTTTCGAGCCCATGTTTAAGACTTTAGCTGCAGTGATGGTAGCCTTTTATACAGCTCCTTTAACAAAGGGTCAGTGCAATTTCACAAGCATTAACTCTGTAGCTGAACTGCATACAGGCTGCAGACTGTTTTGTGTACTGCATGTTTCTAGGCAAGGTTTCTTAAGTACCCAGCTCAGTTAGGTCCCTTTGAAATCGGTCTGTTAGACTTTGCGTAGAAAAGAAGACACCTGTACCAAGCGTGACTTCTACAAAGAGATGCTGGATATGTGGTCTTCGGGTCTAACCTTTCCATCCAAAGAGGTTTGCTCAGCAGGTAGTACAGGGTACAGGCATGGATATATCCTCTTGCAGGATGCAATTTCCTATTTTGCAAGCCTGTCAGCTGCTTAGGTAAAGAAGGTATTACCTCAAAGAGTGTTTAATGGGCTCACAGGTAACATTTCATCTTCAATGCTGGGTTACCAAGTATTGAGGTTATCATTCAAAATGTTTGCTTGGAAAACTTTCTTGAATGAAAGACTTCTATTCTATTAACATCTATTTCAAACTAATTTAATGACCACAACTTAAATTTATGCTTTCTCACACAAAGAAACACCAAAAAATTACCCAGATGCTATCAAGAAATGAATAAATAGGTTCATTACAAACTGAATTACCCCAAGAGGTAAACTTGCCCTCTTTCTCACATGCTTTCTTTGAGCACCTACTTTTAGCCACTGGGACAGGAAAGATATTTAGTTATATAGAACTTTGATCTGATGACACCCAGCCAGAATTTTAATAATACTGATGGAAACTAGAGGGTAAGACTGGCTCCAGCCACCCTTGAAACACTTTTGGCAGTTCACACCTATTCACCAAGCAGAAGAGTTATTCCCTGGTGCTGGGGTTGCTTCAGTTCTCCAGTGAGTATAAAGCAATGGGGTCCGATTGGAGCCCTGCTGATTTATATCCACTGAGCCAGCCATGCTTTATATCCATTTATTAATTTATGGCTTGTCCTCTATTATGTTGACTATGAATTTTGCTTTGAAATATGTAATAGGGACACTCTTTATATTGAAAACATATATAGAGAGAGACTGCTTACCCATAGGGGCTGAGAAATTAGTGCTCAACAAACTTGTAGTGATAATTTATAATATGATTTCAAGGAAAAGAGGGAGAATTATTTATGTGGTATAAATGCCTTCCCTCCAATAACATATTATTCTACAATAAATATTTTAACACAGGTTGGGCTAAAGAGGCTTCTGGGCTGTGAGTTTGTTCTTTGCTGGGGAAATGCATTGTTTTTTCATTTTGCAGGGAGCTCGTACCTTTAGAAAATTCTCACTCCGTGCATTGTTCTGTCTCAATACAAATTTGCTTTGTACTTCTGCTGGTTTGCTGTAATGATGGGTTTCTCTCATAGTGCTCTGGCTGCTTTTTGTAGGGAAGGTGCATTTCACCGTATGGAGGAGCAAAGCAGGCAAACAAAGCAACAAGCAGTCAAGGAACTAGCAGTGGCTAAGATGAAGTCCAGCAGCTGCTATTTGCATCTTTTCAAGGTATCCTCATATCTCAGCTATAAACACATTCAAATGTGTATATTCCCCAAACATATTTGTACCAATATAACCTGTTTCATAAACCTATTTATATTAGGTATAAAATTTTCCAGCACTACAGTGGTCTACCTTAATGAAAGCTTAATAAATTAGGCATACCAAGATTGCTGGCAGAATAACTTTAACTAAGCTTATTGAATAGGAAAATATACTAACTTGTGTGATGAAGGAGACTGCTGTTTGCCTTGTTCCATGCTTCAGTTCCTGTGGAAGTATATAGTAGATAAAGAACAACCTAATGAGTCTTATGAAGACAATGGGAAGTTTCTTTATTAAAACAGCAGAAAGCTTTGAGAATTAGACTCAAAGCCTGTTGTTGCTGCTGAGCTCATGTGTTTAAATGAATAAGATTCACTACTGCAGATTGTTTAGCACTTGGCCCTTTACTCTAAATATTGTCATTTTGTACAGGATTTCATGGAAAGAAGATTTTATCAAACTTGCCAGTGGCAAAGCTGCTGTCACATCTTTTCTATCTTGCCAGGGTAGGATGCATTATGCTAGGCAGAACGTCAGTGTGAGTTGCCTTTGTGGATGAGAAGAGTTAGTCTCAAAGATCTCATTCAATAAGCTTCATTTCTTGGGTTGCGAGGTTATGTTTCTGTGGCTTGTTGAAGTCAAGGAGACACTCTGATGGACTTTAATGTTACAAACAGGGAGGTGGTTCTATTTGGTCTACAGTGGTGGTGTGCAACCTGGCACTTGAGCCCAGCCTTCTCCTGCATCAGCAGGCACCCTCGGCACTGCTGGTCCATAGGAGAGGCGGCAGCATAACAAAAGGCAGCAGCAGGTACACTGACAAAGTGGAGCAGGTAAACTCGCCACCAAAAATCTGGCAGCAAACTGGATTCATAGCAAACCACTTCAGTGCAGCATGTAAAACAAAGAAGCTGTCAGAAATCCCACCTTCATAATCATCAGCATGTTTAGCATTAAAAAAAAAAAAAAAAGAAGAAAAGAAAGAAAGCTTTTCATCTTCAAAGTCCTTTATAAACATTCACTAATTAACCTTCCATGTCTCAGTATTGCATCTATCGTGGGAAGGGCCTCAGGGAAAACAGTAATAAAGTTTCTAAATATCCCTTTAAGATGTCAGTTGAAGCACAGATTCTTTTTTTAACTCACCACTGAATGCAAAGCATTTCTATAAATACTTCAAATAGCACTAACAATGCTATTGAAATGTATATCTGTGTATACAACCTGTGTAAAAACTCATGCATCATTTATGTCCCTTCTAAATCTTTAAAACATGACTAATATTACATTAGCCCTCTCTGCTGGAGTGAATTTCTCTAGGTGGGTCTGCAAAGACTTGCATACATGATTAACTTTGTCAAGTAGTCCCACAGAAGCTCAATGAAGCTCTTCCTGGTATAATATAAGCACGCAACATTTGCATGAGCAAAGCCATAATGAGTATAAATTGGCAGTTTGGACCATTACTCTTGTTGGCATAGTCAGATCTTGTTGGCATAGTCAGACCCTTACACATAGGTAGGTCCTTCAGCCCTGCTGCAGTTTCTGCTCTCACTTGTTTTTTTCTGGGCATCCTTATATCCTGGAGAGGCAACTTTGCAGCTCACTTGGAGGCCCAAGCTAGAGAGTGCTTCAAGAAGCCTCACTGCAGCAGAGTTTGCTGCCATGCCACTGATAAAAGCATCAATCATTTGTGCATGTTATAAAAGCTGTGTTCAACTCACTAGCTGATGATTGTAATCCAAAAGGCAGAACTGTATTAAAATCTGTATTTTTAAATCACACAATTCTGTATATGTATCCTCTTAGGTTTATCGACATCATAAATACTGTATTGCATAATGTGAATCCCTTTATGAAAGCTCAAAGAAATTAACTTCCAAGTGGCTAAGTCTCTTTTACAATGGGATTTTGAATTACCATACCACTTACTTAGGACCCAATTCTTCAGCGTACACATACACTTAGGCATTTAGACAGTCTCCTAACAGATGGATTGGATCTGATTCCCACTGCTTTCAAAATGTGGTCCTGACTGATTTACAGAAACTTTTCCTTGCCCCCTCATAAAAGTTAAGCTGTTTTAGGGAAGTGGCCATAAAGTTTAGTTTCCCATAATTGGCTACAGTAAGGTCTAAGAACCCACCTAAAAACAAATACTGAGTAATGTGTTCATAGGAGGCATTTCATTCTGCTCCATACTAAACTCTAGATGATTTACGACCTTCTCATAGATTTTTGTGACTACTTTAGTGTCACACAACTTTGTTGAAGACTATATTACTTAGTTCATTTCAAATGCAAATTTTTAAAGGCTTTGCCATGATAGACTTCCTGCATGTCTTCAGTTTTTCAGCTTCTGTGGTAACCACTGTAACAGAGTTACAAAATTATCATAAGCAGGCATCACTGACAATTAAACAAGAGCAGCAGGATTTGCTATTTACTAGTCCAGTTGCAATTTTTACCAGTTTCGGCAGTTTCAGTCAGTCAGTCAAGGGAAACTGTGCAAATGGAAAACTAGATCCGTAAAATTATAGGTGAGTAACTGGAAGCATCATAAACTTCTCTTTGAGCATGGTTTGTTAACAGTGTTGGAAGCAAAGCAGAGTTGTCCAAATGGGATATGACCTTTTCCATTTTGTGCTGTGGAAATGGTTGCAAGACACACACACAAACACCAAATGGGCTACTATAAATGGGATTTTTCTCTTTAAATTTCCTGCAGGAAGCAGGGAACATCTGTTAATATAGATGAAAGCTTTTATGCAGGCCTGCACAGAGGGACCTCAAAGTTCATTGTGTTCACTTTCTTGAAAAGTTTTCACTGAAGCTTTTGTCTCAGCTTCACACAAGGCAACCTTCACATCTTTCACTTCTTTGAGGCGTATAACTATCATTTGTTTGAATCATATAAAGGGTTTCCTCATCTTTCAGGGAAACTTTCATCACCAGGAAGTTCAAAGAGAGCTTGAATTCACGTTGCACAGCTGAAGGGCACCTCCTTACCTCTTACAAACCCACACCATCCCTTCCTTCCGCAAAGCTCTGTGGGACTCCTGAAGGTCCTAGACTACCAGCACATTTTCCTGTGACAGTTGTTTTCCACAGTAGGACCATTTCACCTGACGTACAGGCTTGGCCTGGAAGTTAGCAGTGCTAATGTATACCGGTTGGGTATCTGGGAATATCTGAGTTAAAATTCATCTCCCAGATGTACTCTTTTTAAAATTTTCAGGCCTTGAATGAGTCCATGTAAGTTTTGATCTGCTGTTTCAAAACTGCAGAGCTATTGTTTCAGAAAGTCCAGTACAGTACCAAAGATTATGTTGATTTCACACTATGCAACAAGGATCAAAATACAGCAAAGTTCAGAGCCCCATCTTCCTCTTTCCTCTAAGCAATTAAGCGTTTTGTTATCAGACTTATGCTAGCACAAGCACTGTGTGTTTCCTACTGTCTCATCAGCTTTTGGAATCTCACATTTCTCTACATTATCATTTTGGGGGCTTTTATTTTTAGAGCCTGTCTTTCCCTGTTTTGCCCCCTCATCTTCCAGTCCTTGAAGCAGTCAGTGAACACTTGCTGTCCTCAGAGCTGCTAACCATTTATCAGCAGCATGCACTGAAGCACACACTGTGTGCACAGCTACACATCTCAAAGACAGCCCACTCAGGAAGCAAGCAATTTTAGGAAAAAATCAAATCAGTGCTAATTCTGAAAAAATAGACGTTCAATAGTAGGAGATGAGGCTAGATAAGCTGCTTAAGAGCTTACTTCTTTAATCTGTTGAGGACACTTTATCCAGGTATTTACCAATAGCTAGAAACCACACAGCATTTCCTTTTTATTTTTTCTAAACCCTCCATCTGTATATATTCAAAACCAAAGAAAGAAAGAAAGAAAGAAAGAAAGAAAGAAAAAGAAAGAAAGAAAGAAAGAAAGAAAGAAAGAAAGAAAGAAAGAGAAAGAAAGAAAGAAAGAGAGAAAAAACCCCACAGAATTGGTAGGGGACTAGGATGAATTTCTAAATTACTGGTACAAAGCAGCTTTGAATTAGGGTTTGCTGAAAGCTGTCTTCTGATGACTGTTTGATGTACGTGAAGTAGGAAGATGGATTCAGTTTAATTGTTGGAATAAAATGGTGACATCACCAAAATGCTGTATCTAATCATCATGAAGACAGACCTGCCTGTTTATCCTAGGAAGTAGCCCTAGGAGACCTTAGTACCACAGAAGCTTGCAATGTCTGATTGTACCTAAACATGAAAGATTTCAGCCTCTGCAGCTACCAGAATATAACTTTCTGTGAGTATTAAGATCAATACATGATCAAGAAAATATACCTATTATGCCCACATCTAGGGTGGGAATGGAAGCATCAATCTACTCGTTCCTTTTTCCCATCCTGCAACAGCTTTTGGCTCAGAAATGTCTGAAGTGGTACGCGGAAACACTTCTGGTCAGAGAAGCACACCTCTCCTTCCCATCCCACCTCGCCAGCCTTGGGCTGCTAAATCTGTACCACTCGTGCCAGCAACATGTCTGGTCCTCTTGTTCCACTTGATCCTCCACTTGAGGATCTTCCTCATCACATCTCAAACAGGTCAGTATAATCCTAAAAAAAACACCTCCTGCATCCATTATCATATTCCTTGAGCAAGAAGCGCCTCTCTGGGACTGTCCCCCAGGCTTTTCATTTTTCTCTCACTCCATTCACATCACTCATTTGTGTTACATGACCAAAGAACTCCTGGCCAAGATCAAGGAACTTTTCCTATCCAAAGCTAGGAAAAGGTTGGGGGTTTTCTTCTCTCTCTCTCTCTTTTTTTTTTCTTTTCTTTTTTTCTCCTTCACATTCTCAGTCTACTTGCTGTTTAGGCCACAATCATCATCTCCACCTTAAGGGACCCAGTATCACCTTTCCTTCACCTCCTCAAACCTCCTGCCAGCTCTTCGTCTTCACACCCCTTCCCACGCTCTGACCTCAGTGCTATGCTCTTTCATATTAACGTGTAGCCCTGACAAGCACCATATGCTCTTACGGAGGCCAGATATGACACAGCTACAGGGAGTGTGCACCCTGCTGAAGAAGAAGACCTCATAACCAAAACTTGTAGCTATCTCCATCCTGTCAGCCACTGAATTCATTACACCCATGCTGCCTTCTCCCCTCACGGCTGCTTTGTTTGAAAGATTTTTTTTTTTCTTTTTTTTTTTTCCATGGAAAGTGATAGCTTAACTTACTTAATGAGGCACTTTGCAGCCTAATGACTGTGATTTATTCTGCTTCCCAAATGGTTTAATTCTACATCGGTTATCCTTGATTTGTCAAAAAAGACCAGTAATTGGAACAGAAGTCACAGCAGCTGCTTTAGATCAAATTCCCCACAGTCTTCAGTGGACCACAGTTTTTCTCTTTTCTGGATGTATTTTTCTCAGAGTCTGCCAAAAATGCTTATTTTGTTAAAATTTCCAGCAAAAATATCTCAGCAATTTGGAACAAGAATGTTGTGTCAGAGGTGAAGGGAAAGATGGAAGGCATCTTGCAAGTAGAAACAATCTCATGCTTTTAACAGCCCTGAAAAGCAAAGCAGATAGATAGCCACTGAACTAGGTTAGCTCAGAAACCGTTCACTGCACCAGACTGGATGCAAATTTACTGGGCTGTGAAGTCTGGCTAGATGCTGTCAGGACATGGAGGGCTGTTGGGAAACCTCCATCCCTTGCAGGGCAAAGAGATCCGCCCAGAATTTCATCAAGGTAGGTGCTGATTTGGAGATGTCCCCCATGAACATCACCGTGCAAAATCTAAAATAGGTCTTCTGTCACGCATTGCTGCTGAGGGGGGTCTCTGAGCACAGACGTCTCCCTCAGACCAAGTCAAGTGAGATATCACTACTCATTAGAGCCTGGACACTTTAGGGTGCATTCTGATGGGCTGCCTCCAGTATAAGTGAGATGAACCAGACTATCAGAAAATTATTTTTGTTCAAGTTTGGTTGTTTAATAGAAGTAGAACCCTAATTCTGTTCATGTTCAAATATTTGAAGATTGAGATGATACAAGTCCAGTACTCCATAGATGTCTAACGTAGGAAGTACCAAGGTGGGTCAACATGCAACTTCTGACAACCATTGAATGCTTTCAATTGGGAAAATGCTGAGAGGAATTCAAGGTGGCTTATGTACTGGATTGCTATATTGCCAGATTGCACCTGGCCTTTGCATGAATGCAAAGAAGGGAAGAAGGAGGAAAGGAGCATTTTCTCAGCTTTTCAAACTTTACCTATAAGCAGTAGCTGCACTGGGAGTAGCCTCAGCACTTTGTGATCTAGTAAGTTTATTAGTGCTGGCACAAAATGTTTTTTTTGCAAAGCCATCCATGTCCTATCATGTATTTTTAAGTATCCAAAAACCATTTCCTTATGCTCTCCCAATCTGTAGACCTCTAGCTCCCCTAAACCTTGGTTCTTCTATGTGGGAGACTTCCTAACCCAGAATATCACATCCTCAGCTCTGCCAAGCACCAAAGACAAAATTAATGGCCTGCCTAGATGTCCTTGGCTCCAGATATTCCCACTGAGTGCTGCCATACCAGACATGCTGGAACTCCTATATAAACTGGAGTCAAAGGCCACCAAATGGTATGCAACAATTGATATCGCCAACATGTTTTTCTCGATCCCTCTGACAGCAGAGTGCAGGCCACAGTTTGCTTTCATGTGGAGGGGCATCCAGTATACCGGGAATCGACTGCCCCAGGGGTGGAAATACAGCCCCACCATTTGTCATGGATTAATAGAGACTGCACTGGAACAAGGTGAAGCTCACGAACACCAGCAGTATATTGATGACATTGTGTGGGGCAAAAAAGCAAAGGAAGTGTTTGAGAAGGGGAGAAGAATAATCCAGATTCTTATGAAAGCTTGTTTTGCTATAAAACAAAGGTCAAAGGTCAAAGAACCTGCACAGGAAATGCAGTTCTTAGGAATAAAATGGCAAGATGGGCATCATCATATCCCAGTGGATGTGATCAATAAAATAAAAACTATGTCTCCACCAACTAACAAAAAAGAAACACAAGCTTTCTTAGGTGGTGTGGGTTTTTGGAGAATGCATGTTCCAGGTTATAGTCTGATTGTAAGCCCTCTCTATCAAGTGACCCGGAAAAAGTACAGCTTTGAATGGGGCCATGAGCAGCAACAAGCCTTTGAACAAATTAACCAGGAGATAGTTCATGCAGTAGCACTTGGGCCAGTCTGGACAGGACAAGATGTGAAAAATGTGATTTACACCTCAGCCAGGGATAATGGCCCCACCTGGGCCTCTGGCAGGAAGCACCTAGAGAGACTCTACACCAACCTCTAGGGTTTTGGAGCTGGGGATATAGGGGATCTGAAGCCCATTACACTCCAACTGAAAAAGAAATATTAGCAGCATATGAAGGAATTTGAGCTGCTTCAGAATTGACTGGAGCTGAAACATAGCTCCTTTTGGCACCTCAACTGCCTGTGCTCAGCTGGATGTTCAAAGGGAGGGTCCTCTCTATGCATCATGCAACCGATGCTACGTAGAGTCACACTGATAATGCAATGGGCTCAAATGGGAAAACCTGACACCCAGGAATCCTGGAAGTGATCATGGACTGGCCAAAGTGCTGAAACTTTGGTGTGTCGCCAGAGGAGGTGACTCGTGTGGAAGACACCCCTCTGTATAATAAATTACCAGAAAATGAAAAGCAATATGCCCCATTTACAGATGGATCCTGTCGTATTGTGGGAAAACATCAAAGGTAGAAAGTTGCTGTGTGGAGACCTAGACAACAAGTTGCAGAAACTGCTGAAGGACAAGGAGAATCAAGTCAGTTTGCAGAGGTGAAAGCCATCCAGCTGTCTTTAATATTGCTGAATGAGAAAAATGGCCAGTACTTTATCTCTATACTGACTCATGGATGGTGGCAAATGCTCTGAGGGGGTGGCTATAGCAATGGAAGCAGAGCAATTGGCAGCACAGAGGCAAACCCACCTGGGCTGCTTAATTATGGCAAGATATTGCTGCTTGGATAGAGAACCTGGTTCTAAAAGTGCGTCATGTAGATGCTCACATATCCAAGAGTGGTGCCAGTGAAGAACATTGAAACAATGAGCAGGTGGATCAGGCTGCTAGAATTTACGTGGCTCAGGTGGATCTGGACTGGGAACATAATGGTGAGCTATTTATAGCTTGATGGGCCCATGACACTGTGACAAAGTGTTCCCAAGGATCCCTGTGAAATTGCACCACTTCTGACCAATGCTATTATGGACTATGTCCAAGTAATACAGTTGAGCTTTGGCAAGATTTGCAACCGAACGCAGAGCCACTCATCTTCAGGTTAGAAAATGCTCAGAACAAAAGAAAACTGAACTACAAAATGTGTTGTGATCAGATACCTTTTATTAGTTTGAACATGATACTGCCATTCAGTGTGGTGATGGTAGAAAACATTAGGCATCAGAAAATATCCACTTGAATACTGGGTGTAAAAAAAAGAAAAGATTTAGCAAGCAGAACACATCTGACAATTCTGTTAAAACATAAATCGTAAGTTTTGCTCCTCTCGTACTTAAGTGAACTCCTGTCTTGAAGAAAGATGTAATGAATATGTCTATTCCCTAGTACTCTATATAACCAGTAAGTCAATTCAGTCTGGGCTTGAACACAAAATCTATTCCCAGATGATATGCCTGTGATTCTTTTGCATCCTGAGGCACTTGGCAAGAATCCTGACAAACAAGGTTAAACTCAAAAGAGACTGAAAATACCTGAGGCAGTGGGTTTCTAAGCCTTGATCAACTGGAAAAGAGGGAAGCATTTCTTTTTTCAGGGAGAGAAAAAGGAACAAAGAGAGGTCATTTAAGCAATGCAAACTCAACACAGATACCAAGAATTAAAAAAAAATAAAATTGACAAACCAGGAGGCAGCAGGCAGAAAATATTGCATCACTAATATTGTTAGCAGAACCAAAATAGCACAGGAATGAATTTCCACTGAAGGCAAAGAAAAATCTGGGGATGGCATAGACTGTAACCAGCTTTAGCAAGCAGTGAACTCTGATTAGTCACCGCTGATAACTGTTTGGTATCGTTAAGAAATAATAGTTCCTCTAAAAGTAATGTGATATCTTTGATAAGGGAGGGATTACAACTAATGTCAATCTTTTCCACTTGAGGCAGATTGTTTGGAGAATAAATATCCATTTTCCATATTTTACTTGATATTGTAAATTCTGGAATTGTCACAAGCACAGAATATCCATGATATTTTTTTATCAACATGTCTAGTGAGAGGCCAGGCCACAGTAAAACAAGCTGCTTTTCTTGTTACAGAAATGCCCTTCAGCTTTGACCTTGGATGAGAGGGTAGCATCACCAGAATGCCTGTGTGCCCATTAGCTCTTTCTTGAAATTGCTACGAGGTTGCTACCACGTGTGGAGTTAACTAATATGATCAAGATATTATACATAAAATGCGCATCTTAACTATCATAAAGTTAATGTATCTTTTATTTAGAAGAGGAGTAATACATATGCATTTCAGTGAAAGATATTTCTGTTGGTATATTGAAGCACTGATAAAAGCCGAAATACCTACACATAAGGACTGAGGCAATTGACCAGTATTTATAGCAGAGAGAAAAGTAAGCCAGGACATGCTGCAATTCAAAGTTAAGTTCTCCACTAGCTGCAGAAATTGCTGTGTGATGCTCTTTAGTTTGCATTACCTAGGAAGATTGATGCACCATTTTAACATAGAAATCTGAATCTCAGATAAATTGGTAAAACCTAGAAACAGACAGAAGTCTTATACTTCTAAAAAAAAAAATTCTAAAAAAAATCCTAAAAAAGAATCTTACTACATCAAAATACATTCTGAGTCTTCCCGATTCTTTCTCACAATATTTTGCTGTCAGTGAAATCAGGAAAGTAGACATATATATAAGGGGTTTCTTTATTATTTAGCTGGTCTTACAAAGACACATATGCAGAATCTTCTGTGCTGATTTCAAGGTAAAAATACTGTTGTTTGAATCTTAGTCTCGTAAGCTCCAAAAATACTATGCAGCTAGGAAAGCACAAACCAGCAAAGCAAACTTGCTTTGCTTTTCATTGAGAGAATTATTTAATTAAATCCCAGCCAAAAAGATTCTACAAGTTATAGGCAAGTTTTAATCACTGGTGATGACGATTAAGCTAGGAAAAAAAAATCACGCTCAGTTCTAAAATACCATGTTGAGTTTTTCAGGATTTGCATATTATCAACGTCCTCTTGTTACAAATCCTTCCTCCCTTCTCTGCAGCACTCCTGTTACAAAAGATGCTCAATTTATTGTTAGATGAATAGGGCCGCTTACACTGTTTCAGCTTGCATTCTTAGACTAGGCATCTGTTCATTTCAATACCTCCTGATATGAGAAAGATAAGCAGAACATGTTTTTCGCACAATGTGCTGCTGGGTATTGACTCCATCTCCACCCATCTTTGAGAAAAAGTGAGCTTAACCAGCTGTAGCACAGGCTACCTCATCATCTGGAAGTGCAATAACAAGCATCTTTCATACAGAAAACAAAGATCACATCATTGCATATTAACTTTTCTCTGCTGAGGTGCTTGAAATTACAGATTGAAAGGGTTTTTTAAAAAATTTAATCTTATTCATTAATGGGGAAGGGCTTGTTTGTAATACAGTAAGAATACCACCCCGTTTAAAGTAAGCACTGTGCATAAATCCTTCCCTTTGTAGAGAAATAAAATGTCCTATATATGTTAGGCCTTTGCCTATTTCATTGTTGTTGGTCAGTGAGATCTTCTGAGGCATCACTAGCAGAAGAGCTAACCACTTCTGTCCTTCAGGTAATTACGACACCATGTCTTCTTTCTTGACAGGAGCAAAGTTTTGCTGTTATTTCCTTTAAGCAAAAAACCCCTGCTGTTTTACTCTTCATAGGCAGAATCATAGAATCATAGAATTGCTTAGGTTGGAAAAGACCTTTAAGATCATCNTCACTTGTTATTTGGGTGAAGACACCATCACCTACCTCGCTACAACCTCCTTTCAGGTAGTCATAGAGAGCGATAAGGTGTCCCCTCAGCCTCCTTTTCTCCAGGATAAATAACCCCAGTTCCCTCAGCCGCTCCTCATAAGACTTGTGCTCTAGACTCTTCACCAGCTTCATTGCCCTTCTTTGGACATGCTCCAGCAACTCAATGTCTTTCTTGTACTGAGGGGCCCAAAACTGAACACAGTATTCAAGGTGTGGCCTCACCAGTGCCAAGTACAGGGGGGCAATCACTTCTCTAAAGGTAGAAGATTGCCTTGAATAACACTTCAAAGCCTCAGGCATTAGAAGGCAAAGATGCTGACCTTATGGCTGCTTCTGCCTCTTTTCAAAAATCAAGCAGACACATTTAAGATTTACAGGTCACTGTGCCTCAGGGTCCAGCTCTATTTCATCCCCAAGCATACAACACATGAGTTTCTTGAGTCCCTGTAAACTAGAGTAGACATACATCAGATATTTCAGGCATTCTGCTTTCCTCAGATGCAGACAAATCACTTTTTTTTTTTGCCTTTCTCAGTAACAGCAGGAGTCTGGTTAAGAACAAAGAATTAACAAATCCCATCTGCTAAGGATGGTGATCTCCCTCACACGACCCTTATTGCCCACTATCTATTGCTGTTCCTCCAAGGTGCAGGTCAGTGGGTGTGTACACCCATACTTCTGCTCAGAAGGGTAAGAAGGGCATTTGCAGTCACTGGTGCTCTGAGGATAATGACTCCAGATTAATAGCCAGGAGATTAACATGGAATAAAGCTAGAACTCATTCAAACTTAATTCCCTTTGCTTCTGAAGCTTTCTCAGAAAACATGCTTTCCTCAGAACAGCTTCTTCCTTCCCTCCTACTCTGTGCCTTTTCTCAACAGCATACTGCAGCAGATGGCAGGGTTTCTGCTGAAGAGTGAAACCTCATTGTAATGGGTCTTTTGCAATTAGACATCAAGATTCAGGATGCAGTGGGGAAAACGAAATCTTTTTGCCAGACCATGGAGCAGCTCCATTTGCATCCCTGACACACTTCTTGTTTCGGGGGTCTCCACCTGCCTTCCCCACATGAAAAGAGGCATGGAATCCAGGCTCAGCCCCAGGACTCATGTTTGATGCAGAGATCCCAAGGTCTCTGTCCTTGGAGGAGTGCTGTCACAGAAGAGGAGTTCAAACACATGTGGATGGTGCAATGGGGAAGCATATGGGGGAAGGAAGTTCTGGCACCAAATTGTAAGGCTCCGTTGCCATGTCCCTAGAGGGGGAGAGAAGAGCTCTGTCCTTTTTGCTGCTCCATCAGCTAGTCTCTGGGGATCAATTTAGACTGGGGTGAGGCTGCAGTGCCTGGGGGAAGAGGAACCAGGTAGGACATTGCATTTGCACAGACACTTATTCTCTGCACTGCACATAAAGCACCCCTAAGTTGGCTGGCAGAGGTTGAGTTTGCAAAGTTTGGCTGAGTTGGTGACACAGCCAAAGCTTTACCTCAATAGTGTCAGCAGTCAGTAAAGCCTCACCTCTTCAAGGCTGTCAGCAGCATTCAGAGCCACTGAATGGTGTATATGGATCCAGCAGCTAAGTAAGAAGAGCACTACATTTCCCAGTTTGTAGGTAACTCCTGTATTACATCTCAAGCCTGGGGCTCCACAATTGGCATTCAAAAACCCAGAGCTTTTCTGGTGGATGCACAGTCTGCAGTAAATATAAAGCAATGCGCTTTGCTGCTGCTGCATTAGAGACCTGACTGAAACCAGCACTGGTGCAATTTTTACATACAGACCCTTTAGTTGTGAGAGCTCTTACAAACAGAGCAGGACTGAAGTGACAGCATGAAGTCAGGTTTTACATTCCCAGCTTCCCAAGAGGATTAGGGTCATAGCTCTCCAGTGACCAATGTACTAGACCACATGGTTGGAGAATGAGTAAATGATAGCTTTGGAAGCCTTTACAGTCTCTGCCCTGGTTAATACACACAGAGCAGATTTGGGGCTTAAACATATTTCTCTGCTATTGCTTCTGGTTCTTGAGGTCTTCAGGATTCCTACAGCTTGCCCTCACTTCTTCTTGCCTTTCAGTTTCTTGTATGCTTGGTCTTTCACATTAAGGTTGTGTTCTGTCTTATCCTCCATTTCCTCTTCCACAATAATCCTAAGAATGGTCTTTCAGGGTATGTGCAATTAGCCTGATTTCTGCCAACCAGGCTACCAGCTCAACTGGCCTGCTGGTTATTGAGATTTCATTATACACACCAGATTTAATTCTTTACAGGCTTCCCACAGTTCCGTAATTACATCTTGTTCTCCACGTATCATTATTCCTTAACTGGTCCCAAATTAAAGTCACTTTAAAAAAAATATTTAATCACATTCCTTTCTTACTTGTGGTTGTCTAACATCCATATAAAACAAAAGAGGCCTTATAATAGCCTTGTATATTTGAAGCTTGGAACTGAAAATTATCTGCAAAGATAATAACAGTCAACCCTGCTGTGCTCCTGGTCTTAATTTAATAGAATAATGGCAATGCAAGCCTGGTAAGGGTCTCCTGGGATCACACAATCCTTTCTCCTCTCTGAAGGATAAGGCTATTTTACCTAAACCATGTCTAGTAATTTGTCTAGCTTGATCTTAAAACCCTTACATAAACAGTCTTCCTCTGTGCAGCATATTTAGGCACTGCACCATAGAAACTTCCTAATACCAAACTCCAAAGTATCTCCAATGCATATTCATTGAGTTCATGACAGCCTATTTGCAAGGGTCTTTGAGAACAAATTATCACATTTCTGTTTAACAGGTCTTTGAATACTGGATTATTATTACATCTTATCTCTGTTCTTCTCTTTCTTATACCAAACAAAACCATTTCCTTCAATCTTTTCTCAGAAGTCATGTCTTTGGGTCTTGCTTTCTGGCCATATTTTCTTTACCCCCTACCTTTTTGATTTCCCTCCTCTGGACTCCTCCCAGTTTGGCAACACATCAGAAAGTGTGGCGCCCAAAACTGTTCAGTGCCAGTGTCAGCATCCCAGGGCTAAGCAGGGAAGGATAATTACCTTGCATATGTTACCTACAACACTTCTGTCAGCACCACACAGCATGAGATTTGCTTAGTTTTGTAACAGTATCAATTTCATTTGTCATGGCTCCAATTAGATGGCTCCATTAGAGCAATCACACCTCTTCATTCCCAATTTTATAATTTATTTTTTAATTTCCCTTTCCCAGTGATGAGTGTTTGTATTTAAGTACTGAATTTTCCCTTGTTGGTTTTGGTCCTTTTGTGCTGTTTCTCCATATGGTTCTGAATTTTGATCCTGTGTCTCAAAGAGCTTGTAATCCCTCCCAGCCTCATGTTGTTTGAAAACTTGTGTGTTTCATGATTCGAGTTGTTAATTAAAATCCTGAGCAGGAATATTATTTCTGCAGAGCCCTGCTTTTAGTGCCTTCCCAGTTTAACATCAAACCATGTGAGTGTGTGTTCACTGTATCATGACTCTCAGTAGGTACACATCTCTTTCGTTTCCTTAAGAGCATGTTAGGCCATCTCAAAAGCCTTAGTAGAGTCAAGACATATCTACTGCTTCTCCTTTATCCATGAGAAAAATTATCCTGTCAAAGAAGGAAATAAGGTTAGTTTGATATGATTTATTCTTGACAAATCTACTCCAGCAGTTTTTATTAGCTGATTATTCTCTAGGTACTTAAACACTGATTCTTGAATAATTTAGTCTTGCATATCTTTCAGGATAACACAGATAGACTTGTTATCTCCCTTAACCTTCCTTTTCCTCTTTTGAAGGATGGTTTCTGTGTGTTTTCTTCTAGTCCCTAGAGAACCTTCTCCTCTTTTGTTACCAGTGAGTGCCAATGGTTCGGATACTGCTTCAGTTTCTTAGATATTCCAGGGTAAATTCCACCGGCCACTCTAACTTCAATATATGTAACACATTAAATATTTTCTAACCTCTTCTTTCCCTACTCAGACGTGCATCTGTGCTCTTGTAAACAACGTAGTTGCTTTAGGCATTTGCTTACAATTTATGTCATGCCTGAAGCAAAGATGTCATTGAATATCTTGGCTTTCTCATTACGGTCTATTATTTGCAATCCTCCCCTATTAAGGAATGGGCCTGAACTTTACTTTGCCTTTTTCTGCTCTTATAGTGGTCATACAATCTTTTCACATTGATTTTTATCACCCTCAATAGTAGTATGTCATCATGTACTTTATTTTTCTAGGCTCAACCATACACTTTTGGTCTACTTTTTATCTACTCAGCTTTAGCCAGATGTCCTTGTTCCTAATTTGTAAATACATCCTTTTTTAATATTCAAGCCTTTAAAGAGCTTTGGCTGCAGCTATTCCTTCTTCTTATTCTGATTCCTTTCTCCTTCACAGCACAATAATTTGCTGTTGTGTCTTAAATACAGCTTCTTTCAGTAATTGCTATCTCTTCTATGCTTCTTTATCCTTAAATTATCTTCACAAGAGAATCTACTTACAAATTCCCTGAGTTTATCAATGTCTGCTTTACCAAAGCCTATTATCTCTAATTTGCTTCTTTCATGCTGTCCTTTTCTTAAAATAGTGAACTGTGATGAATAGCTTTGCAACCATTTCCTCCCCTTTGGTCCCTGGAATCAATCATTTTTACAGAAGTTGGGCCAGTGTGTTAAGAAACCCCTGTGTCTAAAAGCTGCTGTAGTTTCTGGTCAAACAAAAGAGATGAAAAAGCCTGCAAAGCATGTCCTGCTTGAGCCTGGAAACAACAATACCTGTACTACTTGATAATGGTCAGCATTACTCCAGAAATGTGCAAAGGTGATCTGCTTAATCCTGACATGATGTGGCAACTGAGTTGCAACACACACATGGAGAAGTAATATTAATCCATTTTGTTACTTAAGGAAATGTAAACCAGTCAATGCAGTTACCCTGGCAGAGTTTAGATTTTCTAAGGTGTCTCCACTCACATTATTCAAGCATACAAACTTCTGTACTGTATGACTTCTTCTTAGCATCTTCATAACTGCAGAGGTATATTCATATTGGTATCCTTCAGCCATACGGTGAACCACATCCAGTCCAACAGGGATGAAGGGACTATACAGCAACTAAGTCATTCTTCTTGCTCTTCAAAGCTAGAATACCTGAGGAAAAAAGGGGCGCACACCCCACATAAATTCCTTACCTGTTGAGGTTAGGAAAAATCTAAATATGGCACTATTAGCAGTGTCTTTTATGTTGGACTGATAGATTTTACACGGCTTCCAGGAGGGCACCACTTTCGTATTTCAGCTGTCTTCTCATTATTGTTAGACCTGGAAACTCAGTGCTGGATGACAGAAATATTTGTACAGTTAAACACCAGGAGAGAGTTACGGAAATAAAAACACATGTCAGGAAACTGTCTGAATGAGGAGTTCACTTCTAGACAGAAATCTCCCTTCAAGCCATAAAATGGAAAGCTGCCCAGATCCATCCATTTCTAACTTTCTCTTATCTGTCAAGTCAGTGATTTGGCTCGTCATTCCCCTGGCAGAATTTTAAGCAGGTTTAGACACCCGCTCTCCATCCCCATGTAAACACCACATGTGCAGAACTGTTAATGACAATGAGGCTTTAAAAGCCTGCTGTAGGAAATCCTACCCAGAAGCTCAGTTAAATATCACAACCGTCTCACTTGCCAATAAACCTCCCTCAACAGGTAGTTTACGAAGGTGAAAAAAACCCTATGGTCTCTTAATCACTGGCTACTAGAAGCTGCCAAGGAATAAGGAGAAGCTCTTTCATGTCCCCTGAGACCACTGGACTTCCCAGAGGCACAGGACTGTGAGCATCTTGGTTTACTGGCTCACAGAAACCACATTATAGCTTTTTTTTCCCCAAGACATTTATTGAGGTCTTTCTAAAAAGCCTTACTGAAAGGCTGCTTCAAAACCCTCCTCCTCTGACAGTTAAACCCCTTTTTGTTTTGAGCCTGAATTGCATCATGAGCAACATATAACCATTTTGTTCAGTTGCAAGTACAGTCCTTAATCATTCTGTCTCCTCCCTAGTACAGATACAGATCTATATTTACATCGCCCTCATACTTATGAACAGCAACTATACACCATTTCAGCCTTCATTCTGCTAAAAAAGCCAGAGTGATCTAGGCTTTCCTCATAAAACAGACTCTCCATTCCAATTCTATACCTCTGCTCCAATTTTAATGGATCTTTTTTGAGCGTGACTGACCAGCTCTACTGCAGGCAGACTTACTATGACCTTGGACTGTGGTCAGTACACCCTTACCCCTACTGAAACTACCAACCCCACATTCACAGCTGCCCATTTCTATCACTTAAGTCTTCTCCTACAACATTCAGATCATTCTCTGCAAAATTAACTGTTATTTTGTTCTTATTTTCTATACAAGCGTTCTTAATACAAATGTTCATTAGGATCAGTCCCAAATCCACTCCTCTATTACCTTATTATCAACTCTATTACCTTTCCCCTATCTAGCCCCATGCATCCCCTTTGACAACAGCATGTTGTTGCCTCCCCTTCTGCTAGATCCTGGCATACTGTATAATAATTGTATTAATCTGCTCTTGGGCTACACGGGAAATTACCCATTATGGTACTGCAGCTGTACAAATGAGTGACAGCTACCATATGTCTTATAGCTACAGACCCATTTTTCTCATCAAAGAACAGTAGTGAGTTTCTCCACTGTGAGCAATGAATTACAAACCCATGTTGTATTTTTTCCATTTCCATTTATCTCCATCTCCCCTATTAATCTTTTCTTCAACATTTGTTTTAAATCTTTGCATCCTACCGAGGTCATACTAATGGCTGGTAATGGAATGCTTCATTATTTCTCTTTTTGCTAAACAGGTCCTATATGTGCCATTCACCAGTCACACTGTATTGCCTAATTTGATAACTGTACAGATAAACATCACTAAGAGAACTGCAGTTTCATTTGCCAACTTTTATAATCCCAGTTAAACTGGGTATTAAAGAATTTAAGTTTTGCTTCAACCCAAACCCAGAATGTGGTAATTTGTTCTCCTTCGCTTGTTCCCATTACCCTGTTTCACTGCCACATTCTGTAACAGCCGTGTTACTGAAAACAGCAAAAATATTCATTTTGATTTTCACTAGACCTAGATTACGCTTAATCTCCTTAATACTTTTTAATCTTCTTCTTACCTTATTAGAAAAACAAACAAACAAACAAACATTTTTTCTTTCGTCTTTGTTACTTATATAGCTAAAAAGATTTTACCATTGTTACAGCAGTAGCTGATTTCTTCTGCAAGAACCTAGTCACCATAATTTTAGGAACTCTGACTTTTTTCTTCATACTTTCTGATAAAACAGGTTTTTTTAGAAAGGCAAGTTACAAAAAGAATTCAGAAGATAAGGTCATCCAGGCACATTTGGCAGAATGTTTTTTTGGCTAGCATGGGCCTGATACGTTTCAGTTACTAATGGAAAAAATGTTGCTGCTTCTTTTTCTGTCTCTCTCTTCCCAACCTCAAGATGCAGAAACTCTGGGAAGAAAGAGGCCAATGGTGCAAACTGTACACCCCACAGGGGCAGATGAAGCCCTGCACTGACTGGGAAGAGCTGGAAGGGATGAGCTGCACAACCTTGTACCTGTGACTCCATTTATAACATGTGAGCAAGAATGCACCAGGCAATGATAATAACAGGGATGTGACTCCCTTGGTCATCACTGCTTTCCTGTAAAAACACACCAGCTTCCCGTGCTGTTCCTCACAAGGATAAAAGAGGGATGTGTTATACCTAAACTGAGATATTGGTATCCTCATGGAGTCTCTTCTTATACGAGGGCTGTGTTAGGAACTTTTCCACATGAATGTGGTTCTCCTTTGGCCTTTCAGGTAAGGAAAGAAAAATGCTTATCCATTTATTGACCCCTATCTGTCTCCTTATGCTGTGATTTCAGTTCAGACTTGGACCTACAGCACCAGATGAGACAGTTTCTGCTTCTGTGACTAAGCTTGTGGCATGGACCCCACAGCAAGGGATGAAAAGGGCACTGTCTGCTGCTCTCCACAGTATCAGGCAAAGTGCAGAATGTTTCTACCAGCAGAAGTCCATCTAGAAATTGTATATTTCTATTAAAATACATGAGCAGTATACATGAGGACAGAATCCTGCTGAGTACTGAATGCTCCAATAACACCTTAGTAAATTGGTTTCTGATCCAGGCTTCTGAAAATTATATGCTCATCAGAAAAGCTCTCCATAGCTTGCAGGAACACATCCATCACATACAGCAGAAAATGAGACTTTCTATACTTCTACAAATACTGCAGTGGCAAAGGGTCTCAGAGCAATTAGTGGTAATCAACTGAGACAGACAAGTATGTTTGGCTCTTCTTTCACCTCAGATGTTTTTCTGATAGAGGTTTCCAGTTAAATGCATGACCCATCAGCCTTTTTACTTCTGGTGGCTAACCAGGTATCTTCAGGGCCCTTCTGGGAGACAGGTGCAAGTAACAAAGGGAGTTCTAGTATGGTTATCTGAACAAGCTAATAGCTACCAAATGCATGGCAGCCAAAGGATCAAAAATATCGTGCTACAAAGGTGGGGGTAGGGAGGAAAGAGCAGGGTGCTGTTCGGCGATTAGGCCCATTTCATCCCTTGCAACACAACCTACAAACCCACACCATATTGAGGTAGTTGTACCTGTGCTAGTTCTGATTTATTAGCAAGGCTGCAGAGGCATGAATCACAGTGTACACTCTTCTCCACATGGTCTGAAACCACAGCAAAGGACTTCCAGGTTGGACACTTGGGAATAATTTGCTCATGGGAACAACAGCAGAGACAGCTGCCTGTGGAGGCAACTCGTCCTGGTGGTGGTTTTTCAAATCTGGCCAGGCAAATCTGTCAGGAACACCCCTGACCTCCTGCAGTCAGAAGGTGGATAAGAAGTTTGCTTGTCCTCCCTCTTGGCCTCATGTTGCTGATTCTGAAGGCTGGTGACTACCCACAGCAACAGGCGGTGGGTGGTACAGCTTGTGTTAGAGACTTCCTTGTCATTTCACTTCTATCATTATCCAGGTTGTACTATCTTGAGCAATACTTTCTGTATTTGCGCTTTCAGTGTCAGGGTAGAGAGAAGCTAGCTGCCTCATTTAAAGTCAGTGTGATCTTTCTCCATTTCCTTTAGGAGGAGTGGCACAGCACTTCACTAGTCCTCGATTGTTTTATCTTTGTCTTCTCTTCCTCGCATTCCGTTATTTTCTCTTGTTTCTCTTTTCCCCTCTTGTACTGCTGTAGTTTGTTCTTATCCTGCAAAAGTTATAAACCTGCTTCGCTTGAAGGTGCTTGTGTTTTGCATGTTTAGTCCCCTCCAGAAACATTATCCCACTCTGTCTTGATGCGGTGAACACCACTGAAGACAGAACCCAAACCTGTGAACTTGCGAGCACATTTTGAAGAACGCAAACCTCCCTAATCAAACCCTGAACGAACAGGACTGAGATCATTCAGTACATCGCGGCACCATGCCCATTACTTCTGGTGAATCCTGGGCCTGGGTCTTTCACCTATCCCTACCTCAAGATACTGACTAGGGCTGCTTTTTAAGCCACACTGACATTGTGTCATTCAAAGGATATCAGAAGAAGTAAGAAAATAAAATGTAGCAGAGTTAAAGTCAATTTTGAATGTCCAGCTTGCAACAGCTGCCTTAGGCAAACGGAATCCTCTTGTTCAACACTTGTTCTGTTGCTCCTTTTTATAGACACTGGCCAGCCACAGGTATCCTAAAAGTACACATCTTTCACGTCTGTTCATCCTGCTCCTTGCCTTTAGGAGAGTTGCATTTGTTCTCTACTAACTGAACTTTTCTTTCCATGGGCTTACAAACCTTGTCAGGGTTGGAAACAGCTCCTTTGAAAATCCAACACTAGACCAATGATTATTAAGGGTACATTTTAATAACAGTAAGCTGGTTCCATTTTCATCATAGACAGTAAAGACCTAGAAGAACATTTACAGGCACCTTTGCATGATTTCATTACTAGCTGTATTCCTCAGGATGTGCAAATCGCAAACCACTGGGATTAAGGGGATAAGGAAGGGAAATGTTTGATTATGACAAAATCCATTCTTTAAAAAGAGGCTGAAGTGCAACAACTGCTGCTCAGGCTTATCATTTATTAGTGTGGACTCATCAAAACAGAAGCGCAACAGATGTGATGACACTGCTTTTTCTGCTACAAGACCAGAGATAAGAACAGAAAATAAGAAGAGAACTATATTAGATGGAGTTATTATAGACACGTATATTTGGTGGTTGAGTAGCACATTGCCTTATCAGGTTCACAGAAATCTCCGAGATCTTAAATAGCAAGATTATGTTATAATAGAGATCAGTTACTTACAGCAACCAGAGAAATCTGTTGCTATTGAAAAGCAATATCACAATAACATACCACACAGGCCTATTCGTTCTTACATTGGGTTATACTCTACCTGAAGCTGAATTGAAACACAGGACTGAATTTGGCCCAAAATCTGTAAGTCTTTTGCAATTGAAATATAAAACTTGATCCTGCAGATTTTATTTTGTAATACCATGTTTATTATAAGAAGCAGTCCCCCATAGTTTATTAGGCCTGAACAGTTTTAAAGAATTTCATTGCAGAATATAATATTAGACAGTGGTAGAGAAAAAAATAAATTAGGAAGTACGGCTAAGGGGTGGGGATAGTAATGGTGAAGCAGGAATTAGGAAGCCCTTATAGGCTGTTATAGGCCTATGGTAGTGCTAGAGGAAGAAAAGGCTTGCTGCAGAGCACAAAGGATGCAGTGTAGACAAAGCACAGCCTGAAGAAGGAGGACCAGAGAGCGAGAAAGCAAAAGTCAGTACGAAAGACTTCATTCATGTTGAATAAAGGTATGATCCTCGATTTACAGCAGGTATAAACTGCCCCATCTTCACTGACCTGCTGTCCTAATTAACGGCAGCTGAGAAATTGCCACCCTTTGTTTTTCCACAGGTAAATACTGAAGAAATCAGTGTACAGCCTTGTCCTCCATTATATATCACATTAGCAGGGTCCATTCCTGAAGCGCTCACTTCTCTCAGTTAATTTCAGCTGAATCGCATAGATCTATATTTAGAAATAAAACGAGATTAATGCCAGCTGCTACACCGGTTTCCCAAAATTTACAAGGCACTTTACCACGGGTGCTGAAGTCACATACTCATCACCCTGTCTCCACGCAATGAAACATGTTGCTTGCATGTATCTGGAGCCACTGTGCATGAAAATAAATGAGCGCTATTATACTGTAAGAAGAATGAACACAGCTGCTGAAGGAACTATTAAACGTGTCACAGCTAGAGTTTCGGAGATTCCTGATGGTTGCTCACACTGATTCTGCAAGCTGCATCATGTTGCAATACGATGTAGCTCTCGTGGAGTATAGTGTGAAGGGCAGCAGTGTGCTAGCCCTGGGAGGGTTGGCCCTGTGATACACAATGCTTTTTCCTTCCTTGTTAGTTAGGATAATTTACTACGCATGCTGGGAATCAAACAGCAAAATACATGGGAAAGCACAGCATCATTAATGGTTTATGGATGGATTCTGATTATTCAGTCCTGGCCCACAAGGTAACATATACTTTACTTTACTATTTAAAACACTGGCACTAGTCCCGTTGGGAGCACAGTATCAGACACTGCAGGATGTAAAGAGGATTAGAGGGAAGGAAAGGCCAGAAGAAATAAAAGACAGGGGTTTATGAATTCCTCCTGTGTAAAGAATGAGTAGTCCAATGATCTGTTAAGCAAAACTTTTCATGAATTATATGAAGAAACTGACATCTAAGTAGGAATCAGGCCTTGGTTAAACATTCGTTGCAATTTCACCCACATCACAGAAAGGAAAAGGACAGCTTTCAGCTAGATCAGCTTGCTGCAGGGCTGCACGTTTGCCAGTGCTGCAGAAGGCAGATTACAGGAGTGCATAGCCGGAGTGGGAAGAAAGGATGAGGACTCACTGCTTTCAGTAGCATTTAGACCTATTCTGGACAAAAGCGCCCAGGAAATCATGATTTCAGTAGGCGAGGCCACCTGCTCTGTACTGTTACAGATGAGAGACGTGAATTTATTCTTGCTTAAAACTTATGTTAAAAGTTGTCACCTCACTCAGCCCAACCTTTTTCCTCCTCCTTTATCCATGATTCCCATTCAGGCTGTGGGAGCTCTGTATGTATCAAAGGTAAAGGAGCAAAAAGAAAGCCTAAAATACTTTTGAACTGTATCCCACCTGCTAAGAACAAAAGAACTTGAGACTAAACATACCATGTTCCAACAAACGTGAAGAACGGTGAACATGTAGAGAAGTGCCTCAGAAATCTCAGGTCCACAGGCACAACAGGGTGTTAAACACAGCAGTGTGCAGGTGACCGAAAAGCGCCATGAGACAATGGGCAAGAGAAGCAAGCCCACCACTCCCCAACCCACTGCTCCAGAGGAAAAGAAGAACCTGTTCTTGCAAGGTGCCACGGAGCACCTTCACTCCTCATCTGTAGGCCTTGAGCAGGTACCACTTGGTATGGTCCTGCTTTTATATCCCCAACATTTTGACTGAAGAGAGTAGAAGGTGTAAGAAAACAGAAAGCACGCACATTTGTATTAAAGGCTTAATTCTGATCTTCATTATGGGGATGTAGTTACTTGCACTGACACAGCTGGTCTTCTCTGAGGGAAGGAAACCATTTGAGATAAAAACCTGTTCTTTGCACGGCAAAATGTCTACACAGAGATTTTTTTTAAAAAGGTTCTGCGTTTACCCTTCTAGGCTCCATGACACAGCACAAAATACTTGCCTATTAAAGAAGATATCATGCATAAAGTGATTTTTTGACATGATTACAGAACTCGATATTTTATAGATGATTGTGTAATTTCTGAGTGGATAGTTATTTTCACTTCCAGAGCAAGTATGAGGTATCTCTTGACGGACAAGCTGTTTGGAATTTCTGCTTTGTCACCAGGTCAATTTCTAAAGATACAAAAAATGAAAAAAGTACTTCCTAAAATTTATATCCTGCCACAAGATTAAGGACACGTCCCATTTATTCACATGTATATTGCTACAAACAACTGTACACTGAAGCCAATGCTGGGAGAGGCGTCACTTACATTTAATCTTACACATTGAGTAGGTATTTTGATAGCAATAAAATTACTCAGCATAGAAAACAGAAGATCAATAAGTCTACGCAGTGTCCAGATCTTGAATTAATAGTTTATGGTCTGGCTGACTTACAATTACTAGCAAAAAGCGATTGGCATAGTTGGGAGTAAATATTCAATGGGATAATGAGGTCTCTCGTGTCCGTATTTTTACACAAGAGGCTGTGCTGCGTTTGGCGGGATGGCAGGCTTTTTGCAGCCTGTTTCTACACAAGGGTGTTTCAGCACCCGCTACGAATTCCTGAAGGCTACGACAATATTGACAGCATCTACCATTTATTTGTGACTAGAAAAGATTTACCCTTGATTATCGGACAGTGCCCCTTCACCTCGAGATCTTTTCCTAGTTTTAGACGGAGGCGTCCATAAAATGACGGGTTGAATTTATGTTGAGACGGTGCCCTGGCATTCAGCCCACCCCCCCGGACTGGATCCCGTGGATCCCAAACAGACAGGCTTGATCCACAGGGGATCGAGCCCCCGCTCCTCCCGAGGCGGGCTGCCACCTCCCCCCACACCCAGCCGCCACCGCCGGGGTCCTTCCGCCGCCAGCCCCCTCCAGTGCTCTGAGGGGGTTTTTGGTTTTTTGGGGGGTGGTTTGTTTTTTGTTTTTTTTTTTTTTTTTTTTGCTTTTTTAAATACGTTTCGGCTTTTGGGAGCCGGTTCGCCGCAGGCAGAGCGGCGCCTGAGGCCAGCGCCGCCACAATAAGCCTCCAGGCCGACATTTCAACCCGAGGGCGGGACAGGGAAAGAGGCCGCCCCCCCACCCCCCGCTTCTCCCAGGGGAGCTGCCTCCCCTCGCCGGCTGAGGGGCTGCTGCCGCCGCCTGCTCCCTCCCCGCCGGGCGGCAGCCGAAGGCCGCCTCCCTCCCCTCAGGGCGGGTGTTGGGGCCGCGGCCGCCGCCTCCCTCCCGCCCAAGGCTGGCCGAGGGTCGGTGCGCCGGGCCCGGGGGCTGCCGGCGGATGAGCGCGGCCCGGCGGAGGCT
>VZTL01003652.1:75645-95761 GCA_013400535.1 Scopus umbretta
CTGCTGTCTGTCCCCCCCCCCCCCCCCCCCCCCCTTTTGGGATGTGTTGTAATCAAGCAAGAACTTGCCTTCCTAATGAGTTAATTTCTCCTTCTCCAGTGAAACATCATAAATGTAGATGTGTTTAAGATGAAACTAAGCCTTCACCAATCTGAAATTCTGGCTCTTATTTGGGAGCAGGTTGGGGAAGCAAATGATGGAAGGAGATCAAGCACTATTCAGGACACAGTAGCTTATTCTCAGTGTGAGCTGACAGGTAGCCAAATTGCATAATGCCGTTTTTCTGATGACCACTGCGTTGTGACTCTTGTTTTGGGAGGTGGGGAAGTTCTGCTGGCTTCCATGTTCCTAGAGAGTTTCTCTTCTAGGTGTTCCTGAACGATTGAGACTTAGGTGACAAGTGGTGTATGCTTGGGGCTTTCTGTAGATCGTGGAAAAAGCACATTCACAAAATATTTTTGGATGTCACAAGGTTTTTGTACATCACTATTTTTTGTCAGAGTGATGCAATTACCTGGTAATGGTAAAGCTTTTCCTATAGCTCAGAAAGGGAAGAGTTTTTTTTGTTTCTCCTTCTCTAGCTCCATAATAGATAAATTGTTCTGTAACTAAATCTCGACCGTAGGGTCTATGTAAATGTATAAAATAGCTTTTAATAAATGTGTTAATAGGAAAAGCTGATCAATAAGCGATACTGTTTATATAAAAAAACCCAAAAACAACAACAACCCCAACATTTTTTAGTGTTGTTTCTGATGTTCCCATTCAAATGTAGACTTGTCCTGTGAAGGGATTTCCTGAATACTCTTTCCCGTGGAAGTTAATAGGGCAGTAAATTCTAGTGAATTGACTATTTCCACATTCCATAGGCTTAAGGGAATAATCAGGAATGTGTCTTCCCATACAGTATGCTTAATGAGTGGGAAATGATGGCAAGAGTAAAGTATCCTGTGTTATATTTCATATATAGCATCTGCGCAAACTTTTCTCAGTCAAAAGTAAAAGCAAGCGACGAATAACATCAAAGGTTAGTTTCGTCAACTTCATGCATGACCTGAAGCTGCCAAACTGCTTTTACTCATCTTCTTTGTGTCTAGCTCATTCTTCTAGGTAGTTGTTCTTCAGTAGTTCACTGCATTTAACAACCTCCTCTCATGATAAAGCATGTCAATCCTAATGTTGTTTTGGGGAGGGGAGAGAACAAGAAGCAAGAGGAAGAACATTTTGTGGCTCTGAGTGACTGGCTTTCAACACAGTGATCACAAACTGGGACATAAAAAGGAGTCTTGGATTTAGGAAGAAAATGTGAATACATCATGGATGATGGATTGAGCACATCATTGAAGATGATGGCTTGGCTTTGACTTGGTGGTCTCAAATATGAGCATTTATTTTCCTTTAACTATTCCCTGCTCCATAGTGACATGCGGAAAACAGACTCCACAACCCGTAAGGTTGTAAAGTAGGTATGTTTATTCAGCGCTGGGCAGCACGGGGGGGGGGTAGTCCCACCAAAGTCGTGGGCGCCTGACGCAGCAACTCACTTCAAATTTAAACAATCAACTGTTGCATATACATAAGATTTCCCAATACGCCTATACATATGCATGACCTGTCCCAGCTTCGTATTAAAATTGGCCTCAAGAAGTCATTTCCATAGACCCCTCCCAACTGCGCTTGCACAGTGCCTTCTGGTGGGGGTCGTGGGGATGAAGGTAGTCGACTCCTCTTCCGTCACCGTTAATTGACCTTTCTTCTTGCGCAAACTCCCGCAAGACCAATTCTGACCAACCTCTAGAGGTTACTTCGGCTATTTATCAAGCTTCATTTCCTACTTAGTCTATACAAATATAAATCACTTATCAACTACTCATCCCTTATCTTAAGAGTAGAGTACACAAATATAAATCACTTATCAACTACTCATCCCTTATCTCTGTCGTACTATTTCTCTTTCTTTTGTTTTCCTTAACCCCCTCTTAATAGTGCCACAAAAGATGTGCAGGGACTTTGTGATGAGAGCAATGACCTATTACACAGGGCTCATAGGTTCACTGTGCTATGTTCGTCTATAATGTGGTCTTGGTACCAGGACCCTGAATGGAGTATTGGCCCATGGAATGGCAGCTTCTGTTTGTTTCTATTCACCTTTTACTCAGGTCAGAGAAGCTTTGCTTACTGTATTAAGAGCCTGAGATAAGAGACAGGATATAATTACACACTGTCACAGTGTCTGTAGCTGCTTTTCACGTGACTTTAAAGCATCCCTGGATAATTTTTGTTTAATGTAGATACTAGTAACTTATTCTGATATGTAGTCAGAATGCATTACATGGGACACACGTAAGATGAACCACTGATTGCTGATGATGACACTTAAGATGACATTGCTGATTGCTGCATGTAGTATTTATTTCCTAGTTATTTTTATGTGTTTTTTCCAAACAAGAAAGTGGAGCAGGTGGCTTGCATGCTTGCATTTTTCCTTTCCTGACTCCCTCCTTTTTTCCTGTCTTCAGGTCAGTGCTTGGTTCTCAAAACGGATTCAGACAAAAATCAAGGACCTTCTGCAACAAATGGAGGAAGGGCTGAAGACGGCAGATCCACATGACTGCTCTGCCTATACTGGCTGGACTGGTGAGAAAGCTAGAATTTGCATGAAGTGTGCTTGTTAAATGGCATAATTGGGTTTATTCACAGGAAGAAGTTCTGATATTCTCACAGGAGCAGCAGAAATACTCTGATGCAGGCATTTGTGTGAGCTGGTTTCTTTTAACTCTGGACCCTTGGCCGCTACTGTCAGGAATGACTTGTGTTGATTTCAGTGGGTAAAGGATCTAGTTACAGAAGAGGTAATTGGCTTTTGTATGTGGAGAGATTTTTCTTGCAGAAGGAGTGGATTTTCTAAGGCTACATCTTTTGGCTTACCTCTAGTTTCTTTAATATTTTCTTAAAATGCATTATTTTCACCTTTTTCTGTTCAACTGACTGATGGTTAGCAGTTGTCTGATGGTAACAGCATCTTCTAATCACTGAGAGGGGGTGTTCTGTGCCCAGGAGCTTGGAGCCTTAAAATCTCAAATAGGGATAATTTGGCTCTGCTTGTTCTGTCTGTACAAAAATGGTAAAATGAATGTGTGAGGAGGGGGAGTATGGAGGTGGGGTTGCAAGATTGTGAAGTGCATGAAGATAAACAGGCGTATGCAAGCACTGGTTATTGCTAGGCACTGTCGTTCATTTGGCATTGCATCACCGATGCTGTCCAAATGTGAATGAGCCGGTCTCATCCTTTAGCCAGAGCCTGCAGTTCTAAAGCCTGATGCGGCCACTGCTCTTCAAGCTGCTAAAACGCTTTTCTGTCTTGGCCTCTTAAGTGGCACTTTGCTATTACAATGGCATAGTCTCTTCCTGCTCTGCCTAGCTCACACTTCAGATATACTTACGCTTTTAGCACAGCATGTTTGAAATGTGCCCTGAGGAGTTCTATGCTTTTATCTTTGTGTCCTGAGGGGAGCAGCTTGGAAAAACTCTCCAAGCTTTGCCCATGCTCAAGCTTAATTCTGGCAGCAAAAGGGTAAAATTTCTTTGCTTTCTTCTTAATGTTTCAGTACAGATGGCACTGTGGGTGGATGGGTTTGGAAGTTTCAGACAACTCAGACTTAAGCCGTAGATGTGTGTCAAGGTCTGAAAGTGAGTGGCTGCTAAGCGGGTGTGGAAGATCTCAAGTGGTGGGCATTCTTGTGCTGACATTACAAAACGGCTCCTGGGGAGCCATGTTCTGTGCCTGACACTGTGGCTGAGAACTGAAGTTACGGCTGATAAACCAGAGCATGCTGAAAATGAGTCATAAGCTAAAAGTAAAACAGCCATCATTAGCTGAAGCAAGAAGATAGATGAACAAGTAACGGCAGTCTAATGGGAATTGGGTTTTTCCATCCTGCTTTCTTAGATCACAAGTTGTAAATGTCTTTCAAGGCTTCTGTGGCACTGACTCCTGAATAAAAATACTTAAATGATCTGGCTTTTAAAAAAATTAGTGAAAGTACTTTCTTCCCAACCTTGTTCCTTGAAGCATTTTGCTAGTGTGAAAATCAGAAGATAAAAGCAGTGCTGAAAACAACTGTCCTGCTTGTTATGTACCAAGTCTAGACACATCTTATTAGCTGTGCACAGTCCTGAGCATTGGCTTGAGCTTTGTGAAATGTCTTTAAAATGTTGGAGCACATACTGTTGGCACATAACAGTCATAGGACTAGTGTTAGAGTCCATCTTCTTATACAAGTACTCTCTGTATGTGCCAGACATCTTGGAGGAGCCACTTTAAAGGCATTGCACAAGGAAGGATTGGATGAACTGGGCCTCATGACTACTTTCTGATCATCCCTTGATCAAGCCCAGATACCTGCACGTTTGTTGCAACATAAAAAAGGGTTACAGAAATCCCAGTAAATAGCCCACAAATTCCCATTCCACTGAATTGGGCTAACCGAGCTCTGCAGCTCTTCTCTTGGACTCATCTAGAAGGCCTGTTCAAAGCCAGTCCAGAGAACATCTGAGGATGTACCAGCACTCTTGTGGTGCTGTTCTTCCACTCCTCAGTATCCTCTCTGTAGAGCTAAGTGAGCCTTGTGTGTACTCTCCTTTAGCTGTGGCTCAGGAGAGCCCTCTCCCTGTTCAGAAACGAGTTTGAGATGCAGTACGGTCTGGAAGTAAATGCTTTGCTTCTGCACATGCATGCTTGCAGTTGGCTCATAAACATCCTCTTAGTTGAATTTGTTTCACTTTCTTCAGTCTACATTGTTGCAATTTTTAGGTTTGTTTTTGTTTTGTTTTAATGGAAAAATATGTAATGAGTTTAATGGAGTGAAGATTGATATTATCTTCTGGCATTGTCTGAGGACTCGTTCACTTGCTGGATTTACAAACCAGCTTAACTTGTAGAAGCTCATAATCTTGTTGTGAAATACATTTAAGGGTCATAAAGAACTTGGCAAGTTGAATCCAAAAATTCATCAAAAGATCCTTTTACAAATCACATGGAAAATAAGTCACTTCTC
The DNA here is from genome assembly GCA_013400535.1 of Scopus umbretta. Lineage (NCBI taxonomy): Eukaryota > Metazoa > Chordata > Aves > Pelecaniformes > Scopidae > Scopus > Scopus umbretta. The sequence goes on from VZTL01003652.1 coordinate 80,703, forward strand.
ACATATAATAGATGAGTATTGTACAGTCAGCGTACTTGGTCATACACATGCTTGTTAGCCCATGTTTTTGAGTCTTCCCATGATTTCTTCACCAAGCATTGGTGCCCGTGTCATGAATTTTCTTCATTCTGTGCAAGTTATGAATGTACCATTGGGCTACAGTCTAACAATTTTTTTTAATTATATTTTTGTCACAATCCAAATTGAAATATAATCTAAATAGATGGCCTGATGCCTTCCCATTGCATAAGCTAGGACCCTTGACTGACGTGTTTTAATTGCCCAAATGGCTGTTCGCATTTGAGTTACTGGTTCAGAGGCACTAAAGAAGGGAATACGATATACTTAGAAGGAAAAATAAATGAAACTACCTCTTTTTTATGTGATTGTTCCAGGTATTGCCCTCTTATATCTGCAATTGTACCGCGTCACGAAAAAACAGAGCCATTTGCAGCGTTCTCTTGATTATGTGAAGAGAATCCTTCGCAATCTGAATGGTAGAAGAGTTACTTTCCTCTGTGGTGATGCTGGGCCACTGGCAGTGGGTGCAGTGGTTTATCACAAGCTGAAAAACGACAGTGAATCTAAAGAATGTGTTGCCAAGTAAGTGGTTGATGGTGGAAAAAGCCATGCCCTTGGTTTGTAGAGAGCATTGGTTCAGTAACATTAGCAAGTGGAGTTTTGGAGGACAGGATTAAAAATGGAGACACTTCCTTCATTTCATTTTCAGTAGAAGAATACAAACTAGGCTTTATCTTTATTAAAGCTGGCTTACACTTGATTCACATTTAACGGGTTATCTTGAGTCCTCTATCGCTGTAAGGACAGGATGTCCTGGACATATCTGTAGTGCATGCACGTTTTGATTTTGTCACGTTGAAGTGACATCTAACAAAAGCCGCATGCTTGTCATCAGCAGTATGTAGTGCTTGTGCAGTGTGCGATGCTTCCTGTAAAGCATGGGTCTTAATTGTGGATTCATTACAAAACATGTACACTGCAGGGATCTGGAACCATCCAGACAGAAACATGGTACATCGGATTGATATGTAACAAAAATTTAATAAAACAAAGAGGAGGTATTTGCTGAACTGTTAAAGGCAAGGGCTTTAATTAAGTCAGAGCATATGAAGGGTAGCCTGAAAAAATTTCAGCCTATTTTCAAAGTAAGCTAGATGTAACAAATGTCTTGAGAAATCCCATTTAGATGTACAGCTTCCTTGGAGAACTAACTGTCCCTTTGCTGGTACGGAGCTGACTGCTGTCCCGGCAAGGGCTGGAAGCACTGGAGCCCTGTGAGGTTTGCATTCGGCACCAGCAATCCACCTGCTAGCAGTCCAGCAGCATACTTTATGCCACCAGAATTTGCGGACTAGCCTTGCGTCCTCATCTTCATTCTGGTTTATACTTGGAAATATAATTGGTCTCTTTCTAATGTAGAATCCCAGTGTGATTAATCTCTGCTGCTGTTCCTGAATGAATATTTCAGTTTTGAAATGGGTGATAGGTTTGGGGTTTTTTTGCTTTTAGAACTGGCAGTAAGCTTGGGCATGCCGTTTTGGATGCAGCTAACAAAGCAGTGTTGCTGTAAGGTGTGAAACATGAGTATAGCAAAATGAGATTAGCAATAAATCTTTTAGTCTCGCCTCTGCTTGGAAAGCCATTTCTAGGAGGAGGACTGAAAAGGACAGTAGTTTGATTATTTGTTCCTTTTCTTCCTTTTTTGTTTACAAACATACTCATGACACCAGCTGAGTAGCACATTATAAATGTCAAAATGTAATCTACGATTGCACTTTTAACTTTTTACCTTGTAGCTGTCCAGTTGTATGATTTGAATAATAAAACTTAACAGTGGACAAATTAACAGAAAATAATTCAATTCCGAGTCCAAACAGTAATTCCAAGAAAGGAATGACAATAGAAAACATATTAAACTTTTGGTCGTTTTTTTTTTTTGGTGGGTGGCTTTTCCCTAGTATTAAGCAGTAACAGCATAAACAAGCCATTGGGGTGACTGTTTTTGTTCCAGCATGATGCTAGTGCTAACATTTCTTCTAAGTAATAACTGTTGGGGGGGAATCTGGGAATTGAATTTGGCCTTAATCCAGATTGTCTTGCCCCCTCCCCCAACTTAAAATGTGATCATTTCCACGGTTTCATCTAATTGCCAATTTAATTACAAAAGATGGGAAGAGACAGGGAGGAAGTGGGCAGGAAAACAGATCCCTGCTCCACCTCAATTCTAATGCAGACTGCTGGAATAATAGCAGGAAGTCTCTTTGTAGCAAATGAGAGTTGCAGTGGCCATCCCAAGGTTTTTTCCATCGCTGAAGGCAAGCAAAACACCTGTGCATAACAGCAATGCCCTTTTCAAAATGGAGCTGCTAAACATTTGAGACAACATTTTCCAAGGGGAGTTTCAGCACTCCCCCTCCGTGTTGTCTAGGGAGGGGGAATGCAGAATGGTGGTACTGGGATTTTTTTGTTTGCTTTTGTTATTTCCCTCTTAAACATCTACAATTAAGGGTCCTTGCTTAGGTGAAATTCCCAGTCTCCAGGTGGTGCTCCCTACTTGTTGGAGTAGTTCTCCAGCCTCATCCAGCCCCCACCCTGCACCCATACATCTGTTCTGTCTGCACAAAAACCTGATAGTTGCACTAATACTCTCCTGGCTCTGACTTGCCTGTCTGTCAGGGATGGCAGGCACACAGAACTTCCGTGTGTAAACCTGGCAGCCAGCAAAACTGGGGATCACTGAAGGGAAATGGCAGGGTTTCGGCTTTGATCAATGACTTGTGCAATATGTAGTCCAGTATGGTCTCCAGAGAAGCTGCTCTCTCTCCCCACCTTTCTTGTCTGATGCAGGTTGTTGCAGCTCCAAAGGACAGTCGTAAGCACAGATGCTGAACTTCCAGATGAGCTGCTTTATGGCAGAGCAGGTTACCTGTATGCCTTGCTCTACCTGAATACTGAAATCGGTCCAGAGACAGTCCCACAGTCTGTTATCAAAGAGGTAAGATACTTTTCTCTCTCCAGCGCCACAGTGTCAATGAGGCTGAACTGCAATCACTCCTTCACATAATTCAAGGGATTAAGAGAGGGAGGCTGGAGAGGAGGGGGACCTAGAATTGGGAACTCTGTCTCATACTTCCCTCCAATCTCTTCCCCCTTTCCCTGCTGCTCAGCTGGGACTGAGACAGGCCAGTGTGGGTAGGTCCATGGCCAGCCATGGAAATGGATCTAGTATGTAACTAGTTTTGGAGCATTTGAGGATGAGAAATTGTTACATAAAACGTTAAGAAAGAAGTGTGGAAGTGTTTAAGTGAAAAGAGGGAGAATTCAGCGTGAGGAGGATGCATGACTCTTCTGTAGGTACCAGAACCAGAGAAGGCAGCCTGGAAAAAAGAAATACTTATATATTAAATTTCTATTCTTAGAAATATAAGTGATTCCATCATTTAGGAAGAATTCCATTTCTACCTCAACACTCAAGTTCAAATGAATTGAATATTGTTGTCCTATTACTGTTTGTTGTGGCTTATTCTTTACTGTGATTTTATCATGACAAAGCAAAACCCTCTGAATTAAAGCAAGCGAGACAGAAGGTGTGTGTTCTCTTTCTTAGGTAATAGATGCTATTATTGAATCGGGGAAAAACTTTTCAAAGGAGGAGCGGAAGACGGACCGTTGTCCTCTGTTGTACCAGTGGCACAGGAAGCAATACGTTGGAGCAGCCCATGGAGTGGCTGGGATCTATTATATGCTCATGCAGGGAAAGAATCTTCTGTGGGCTGGGGTGAAACACCAGTGATTTCTTGTTTTGCATCAGAGGATCTTCAGCTTTCATGCGTGTGCAGTGTTGTGCTGGGTCAGGGTCTCACAATTTGGAGTTAGGCTCTGCAGCACAAAACTGCGCAGAGACGCTAGCTCAGGCCCTGGTAGCAGAAGAAAAACTGTGACTCGGGTATCCTCACATTAGAGTGAATTAAACCTTGAGTTGTGGTTCAGAGCACTGGCGTTCCAGGAGCTGAAGTTTCCTGTCCTCAACAGAGACAGTGAGGTGCCTTCCCTCATCCTCATACTTACTTCTTCTGGTGCCTGCAGTTAGACCAGCTAGATATTCACTTACTCACCATCCATCACTCTTAATATTCAATTTTTTGCTATTTTTAAATGAGTGCACCTCTGGTACTTCCTGTGCTCCATGCCCTTCCTCTCTTCTCCAGTGACTGTTTGTTTGTTTGTTGTTTTTTTTTTTTTCTCTTGAAGCTTTTGGAAGACTATCCTTAATCACACATTAGTCTTCAGTATGCTTTTATTCTTTAGATGTTCTTCCTCTTCCTTATCCCCCCAATCCCAAAAATCTGATGTTCCTTAGTGCATTTATGACCCCTGCTATCCTCTTTCTGTTGTCCTGAGCGAGATTCCTCTCTTCTGAGTACCTCCTCTTTCCCACACTTAAATCCATTACCCCCTGCCCTGAGATTCTCCAATAGGATTTTGATGTTTTTCAAAACAGACCTGTATGTCTTATTTCTGTTGTACAGTCTGGAAAAAGAGCCTTAAGATTTATTATAGAAGATGGCCATAGAGCTGCAAAATTTGTGTTGTACCTGTTAATGGTTTTTAAAGGTGCTGCCAGCCTGTGCATCTTTGTAAATGTTAATTTTCTTACCAGCTCATGCAGAATGACTTTCCTTCAGGCAAGTGGAAGGCATTTGACATCCTCGCAGCCTGAAGCTGCGTACAGATATTCACTGCAGAAGTGACAGAGCTGGTATTCGGTGCTGCCACTGCTCAGCTGTTCCTCATTTGCAAAAGATGCTGTGACTTCTCCCCATCTGTTTCAGATTAGCTCACACCACTTCCACCAGTAGCTGAGGCTAAAGCAGCTGACTTTGCTGTGGAAGTGGCTACTGCTCTGCTACCTGGGGGCATGTCTTAACATCACTACAGCCATTTTCTGCAGCGATCATCTCACTGGGGCCTCAGGCTGCTCTGATTTACTGTGCCCTTATCTTCACTTTCTTCAACTAGGTGGTCTACCACCTTCCTGCTCCCTCATCTTCCTGGCTTCCATTTTTCCTTACCCAGCTCTGCTAGATTTTCTGAGAAACAGCCAGTCCTTTCAAGAAGCTTCTTTAAAGGCTCCATCCTTCATTTGCTATTCAAGGCTGATAGCAGAAATAATTGCACAGCGCTTTTTAGTTTAAGCAGAAGCCACTCTGTCTACATGTTAAAATCGTAACTATCTTTTCCTTTACATATAATTGCTGCTTTTAAGAATTACCACAAAGCCATTGTTTATGCAGCATCAGATTACTGTCTTTTCACTGTACATTAAATATTGTGAGTCATGCGGAGTTGAGTCATCCAGTGCAGAAGATGGCATATTGGAGTCCATCCTTTCCCCATCCCTCCCACGCAAAATGAGGAGAATATTTCTGTATTTTCAGTGAAGAATTCAGGAGATGGTTTGTTGAGTGGCTGTTTGATAACAAAAACAGGGCATTCAACATAGTGCCTGAGATGTGACGGTCACTCATCATAATTTCTGTACAACACCTTTATGAGGAAGCATGTATTGCTGGATTTACTTACAGAAGACTACTGGAAGAATAAGAGCTCAGCAGTGTTAAATAACTTATCCAGGAGGTAGAGGGGGAATTCTGAAGTGCTAGCTAGGGAATCTGTAATCCTAGCCCCTTTCAGGAACCCTGAGGCAAAAATGTCTGTTTGCGTATCATTGCTCTTGGCCAGAGAGTCAGGACATACACTTGTAGGTTACTTCTTTGCTGTTGGAAGTAGGTGCTAGGAACCTCAGCAGCTTGGGCAAAGAACTCGCTTGTACTCAGATCTTCTTAGAAGCACAAGGTGAGAAGGAGGTCTGTAAAGACCGCTGCTCTTCTTGGATTTATCTCCCAAGGACAGACGTGCTGGACTGGGCTTGCCTTGTACAGCTCAAGACTGAAGGCATTTATTGCTGGTGCCTATCCACTTTGCCTTCCACTGCCTGGGTGCAGCGTGAAATCAGAGCCCCGAAACAAAACTTCCCCCAGAGCCTCCCAACCCCACAGGTCAGCATCTGAGTGAGGGTTGATCAGCTCCAGGGTGTTTTTCATGATCAGCTTATCTGTATTCAGGTGTACTTCTAATTAGCAGTGTGAAGGTTTCCACTCAGAAAAGTGCAGAGGTGGAGTTTGTTTGAGGGACCTGGTAGGTAGAAGTCTGGTGAAGCTTTCCTGGCTGAGGTGAAGTAGAGGCTTTTTGGTTTTTAGGTTACTGAAAATACAGCTATTGAAAGTCTTCCTTCATTTGGCTGTAAGACTGTCAATTGTAGCAGTGTGCTCACCTATTGAATGCAAATGTGCTGGAGCTGGTGGGAAACAGTGAAATTGTATGACATCGAGTCAGCAACAAAGACAAGTTATTTAAAAAAATAAGCTCAGTAATTAGGCTTCATTTAGGCTCCAGTTTCTGCAGTTGTTCCCACAGGTTGCAGGAATTCTAGAAGTCACGTAGACTGTGTAAAAATAAGAGAGCTCTGTTATGAAAATACTGTAAAATGGGGTGGTAGAGGAGGGAATGCCAACTAAGAACAACTGCAGACCCAACAGATACTTGGCTTCTAAACCTTTACTTACAAGGAGCATGCAGGTAGATGGATATATTGCCAAAAGGAGAAGGATGTAAACTCAATAGAAGAAATGAGAAAGAAAATTCAGAAGAGCAGTGTGAGGATGAGTTTGTAGTACAAAGATGTTTAGCTACCTGGAGAAGTAGCTGTTGCTTCTGAAATGCAGATTTAAACCCCATAGCTTCAGGGTATTTTGTTTATGATGGAAAACTTTAACCTTCGTAAACCTTTGCCAGGTATGCCTCTACATACACCTCTCAATTTTATTTGGAAAAAGGACAGGTTTGTCTATGTTAGTTATTTTAAAAACAAAATATGTAACCCATTGTGTTTTTCAGTATGTATTATGAGCAACGTATCTATAAAACCATCTTTCTCCTGTAAGTGTTCTCTCTGTTTTAAGGTATAAAGAGAGGCCTGGGAGTCTTGAAATCCATATTCTGTCCTCAGTTCTTCCATAGTCTTTCTGTGTCACCTCCAATAAGACAGGTAACAACTTGGTGCCCTGATTTCTTTGTCTCTACAGTAGCTGTAAAAACGTTCTTCACAAGGGTATTGTAAGCAGGCGTTAATTAAATCTGTATGAAGTGATTCAAAGTATTTGGATCAAGGGCACATATGTAGGGTACTTGAAAATAGATCATAGAATTAAGTGTTGATATACAATTTGTTACTACTTCTGTTTATGGTTTTGGTGATTTTTCTTTTTTTTTTTTTTTTTGTAATGTTTTCTTTAGCCAATTGCAAATGTGGACCAGGAGACTCTGGCAGAGCTGGTGAAGCCAAGCATTGACTATGTGCGTCATAAAAAATTCAGATCTGGGAATTACCCGTCATCACTGAGCAATGAGACTGACAGACTGGTTCACTGGTGCCATGGTGCCCCTGGAGTCATCCACATGCTCATGCAAGCTTATAAGGTGAATCATTCTGTCTTCGTATAGCCATCTATTTTTACAGAGACACCTGTATGCAGGCATGTCGGATTGTAAGGCTTGCGTTTTACCTCTTTCTAGATCTAGACTTTCAAACCAGAACCCTAGGCTAGGCACAAAAATCTCAATATACTTACATAGGTATGTTTGTAAAAAGGAAATAACTAGGTAAAATTGCTTCTTAGGGTGCTAGTAGTTACTAGACTTCAGGCTTTCTTGGAAAACGGCCATGTATTTAAACAATTTGATGTTGTAGTCCTGGGTGTGAGAACATTGACCTAAATTCTTTGAATCTTCATCCCAGGAGTTTTCAGAATTATGTTGGTTTTCAAAAGCGTAGGTTCATGTGTCTTGCCAAAGAATGTCTTCCATAAATTACTCCATTATTAAGATACAGCTCTTGAGAACTTAACGTCAGAGCAAAGATCCCAGGCCCCTCCTAGGGCATAAATATTACTGCTGAGCTACCACAAGCCTACTGTTTGCTCTTCTCCATCCTTAACGAGGTTTGCTATCTCTCTTGTGTTGTGCACTTCTGATTTGCATGCCATTTGAAAGTATGCCATTTAATTAAATTCATGCAAATTGATTCTGGCTTTTGACAGCCCTCCTTGGCAGATTCCCTGGTCGGCCTCTGGGTGGGCTGATGAAAAGCAGGCTTGGTTTATGGTTCATGCTGCTACCTGAAATGTGAACTGTAAATCTCTTGCAGCATTGCTGAATGTAGCAGCAGTCACAGTTGCTTTTTCTTTAGACTGCGGTAGGAGGTTGACTTAACACTGCAGACTTCACCCCCCCACCTTCTTTGTCAATGCGATGCTTTCCCCAGCACAAAATGTTTGGCAGGAGGTAAGAGGGATACGACCAAGTTCTGTTTAGCAATCGCCTTTCTGGCCTCTTTTATGTTTAAGGCAGTGGGGCATATGATGCTTTTCTTTCACTCTTTATAATCTGCTTTTTGAAGAAGTGATAAGAAAAATTGGAGTATGTTTTGCTGGCTATGCTTTCATACCAAGCACAGGGATAACAGACAACACAGATAACAGACAGTAGTGTTTGTCCTGGAAATCAAATGCTGTTGCCAGGCCTTAATTTGAAATACTGCAGCCTAGTAGCTGACAGACCCTGTTCAGAGAGAGGGACTTTCTTCATCAAGCTTGTGGATTTAAGAATCTTGCATGTTAGTTGCTTCTATTACCTTATTAAATAGCCTGGCAGGGCATGCAGTCTCTAAAGGACTAAGTCTACAGTAGCACATCAATTACTTTTTTTTTTTTTTTCCAATTTTTTTTTTGTCTTCTTGATCTGTAGAGTGACTAGGCAAAGGGGATCAAAAAAGTAGCCTTACAAAGGTAGAAGTCTGGTGGTGTTCAGCTAAATTACTGGCTTTTTGTTTTCTGCTCTCTTGATAGGCTCTCTGTGTCCAAAATGCACTTCAGTTGCAATAAACTTTGCAAAATTGGTCCTTTGCCCAAACTGGCTAGTGCTTCTGAGTATTTCCAATACAAATACTAATCAAGGTAATGGAGTGTTCCTACTTGTACTTGTGACAGAGAAGAGAGCCCTGTGCTGTGCAAAGAGATATTCTTGTGCATTTTTGACATAGAATTGAAGGTAGATGGTGAGTAATCAGGAAGAATTACTTAGGAAGACCAGGACCTAGCCCTTTAGGACCAGATTTCATGGCCAGTATTCTGTGTTACATTTCTTGGAGGCAAGAATTACCTTTATGTATTTCAAATCAAATGATGTTGTGGTTTGGGAATGGAGGGGAGAAGCAAAAAAAGGACCATGTGCTCTTCAAATAGATTATAGGTTGTAGAACCAAGAGCCTTGAACTTGAGTTTTTCCTTTGGGGTCCTGATTTCAGAAACAAAACCTTGAGAAATTCTTTCTTTTTGCATGCAGGGAAAGGAGAAACTGCTTAGTAAGAAAACAAAAGCAAATCTATGATGAATGGATTAGTAAAATTAAAAATAAAAAGTATATGGAAAAACCCCACACCAATAGCGAACATCTCTTAGGCCCAGCTTACTTTTATTTTCATTAGTACTTTCCTTAGTGTGTTTATTCTCTGTTTTTATTCCACAGACTTTTAAAGAGGATAAATACTTGAAAGATGCTATGGATTGTAGCGATGTCATCTGGCAGAGAGGTTTATTGAGAAAAGGATATGGGATCTGCCATGGTACTGCTGGCAATGGCTACTCCTTCTTGTCTCTCTATAACCTAACTCAGGACAAAAAGTACCTCTACCGAGCTTGCAAGGTGAGCTCTGCAGCACCCCAACAAAATTTACTGTTCCCTTTTGCGTTGCAACACCCGTGCAAGAGCAAACTGTGATCGGAGTAGGCTGTTGTGTGCTAGAGCTGGAGCTGGCTGACTGTGAGGCTGGGTGGGACAACAGGGTCTTGTCACTTGCTCCCCTTTACTCACACTTTGACTGGAAATCTTCGACTGTGAATGTGAGGCACACACCATCTTAATACGCAGAGAAACGCGCAAATGTTCTGTAAGGGGTGAGGAACTAAACACATATTCAGAAGAAAACAGAGTCTGAAAATCAGCCTGCCTGAACAATAACAGACTAATGTTATGTGGTGCTAATTATTCCGTTGAGACATCCACTGTCATCCTCAGCTCCTCAAGCGATACTGTTTGTAGTCTTTTGTAATTATTTGTTTTCAGACTAGTGTCTGTTTGGGGCTTTTAGAGCTCTGAATTGCAGTTATTAAATTGCTCACTTAGATTTTTTTTTTTTTTTCTCCTTTTCTTCTTCTCTCATTAATACAAATTGCAGAGAAAGACACACTCAGAATTTTTCCACTGGAATTGTCCAGATTCTGCTATCAGCACTGACTATGCTAGCAGTTACGAAAGGAGAAGGCTTTCTCTGCCTCTGTTTCCTCATCTCATAAGACTTTGGTTTGGTTTTGGTTTGGTTTTTTGGGGTTTCTTTTAGCTTAATTCACTGACATCAGGTTTCATATTGCATACGTAGCTATTTAGCTGAGGCCTTTTTAAAAGTGTTGCAATGGGAAATTTGATGAGTTTCTTCTTAGGTGCTCTCAGATGAGTGCTGGCCATATGTAAAGCTATTGTATTCATCTCCACTGTCAGCTTGTCCTCCTTCAGCAGAGCTTTAAAAAGTTGCTGCTTTGCTCACATTTATGAAAGCATCTCACGCCTTGAGGGCACCTGTAGGCATATCTGCATCCTGGAGAACATAACAAACCCCTAGCACTCCCACCGCAACTGTGTGACTTTGTTACATGTGGACTCACTCAGCACTGATGTGTGAGCCACAGCACCAAGCGGGCATTGCTGTTGGCACAGCTGTCAGGCTCTCCCTCTCATCCTCCATGCTAGTACATCTGTGGCTCTGTGCAGCATTGGCAACTCCTGTTGGTGCTGTGCTGCACTTCTGGCCCAGGAGAGCCCTGATGTTCTTCCGTACCAAGCTAGAGAAAAGCAAGCATATCTATTTCAAAGCCAAAGAAGCCAAAGAAGGAAGACGCTCAGTTACGTACCTGAAATCCCTATGAGAAGGAAGACGTGGCACAGTGGCCAAAGACTGTTTTCTGGAGATGCCCAGCATAGTCAGGTCTGGCAGCATATTTGCAGTCCTGCTGCACTGTAACATCTCCAGTGCTCAGTCAGGCCCTTCAGGCTCTTGGAGGGGAAATCTTGAAACAGGCAGAGGAATTTGCTTGTCTGGCATTCTTGAGATCTTTTCTTTCTAAGCCAGAGCATGCAGGGAAGCAAGTGTGCAGTTATGTTGGTACCTAAAGGCCTGTAACTGAGAGAACTGGATGGCTCCCCTCACAGGAGTGTTTGCTCACAAGAGAACCATGAGGCCCAGGGGACGGAGTCTGGCCAGGAATCTCTGGTTTCCTTTTGGGAGCCATGAAACTGTTTCACAAATGAACCAGAAGAGCTTGAAAGGCTCACAAAGACCCCTGGTTTGTGCTTCTCGCTTTTGGCTTCACAACCTTTCTCTAGCATTATCAGACAGGCTCCCAGGAGGCTGAGCTGCTCCTAGCCGGCCTGCCTGTAAGAGGAGAAAGGGGCTGTGACATTCTGGGCTCCAGGCAGCAGAGAACATCCGAGCCCTGTGCTGCTCAGCGTTGTGATTAAACCACTACTGATGGCAAGCTTGCCTGGTCTATGTGATAAATAATGGCAGCTGTCTTTCTGCTAGAAGATTCCCCCTCTCCCCCAGTTTAACAAAGATATTAGTGTGGCTTAATGGATCTGTGAGTTGTGCTGAAGCTATGAACTTGTAAATGATCACTGTGCTTCAGTGGCCTGGGGTACATTTTTTTAATTTCTGTTGCAGTTCCCAGCCTGGCAGTAATAATAAAGGCTAGTAATAAGATGTGGATGTTGCAAGAATTGATTGTAGTTTAAAAACGTGCCATAAACGTGTTCTGTCCTCCCGTATGAGACAAGATTACATGGAGAATTAAACCTTGGTTTGAAGGTTTATACCCATGGGGGCCCAGAAGTGTTTCATCAGTTCTTAATAACAGTGTGGACCTCAATGTTTGTGGGTTTTTGCTGGGTTTCATCAAGACATTCAGACACTTGCACACACCCCTACCGAGAGAAGAAAAATCCATCCCCCAATAAACATTTAAACAGAACAGAGTGGGGGGAAGAAGGGAGGAGATGTCACCCTTTATCCTCCTGTTGAACAGATTGATGGCTCTGGGGGCATGCTTACACCCCATATAGCTCCAACTCTAGAGCTGCAGCACCCTCTAGTTAGTAGGATGAGCTGTTTGCTAGCAGGTTGTCCAAATTGCAGGGGGAGTGGGGAGAGACCTCTCAGTTCTTTGCTTTGCAGGAATCTTCACACTGTATTTTGAATAAGCAGTGGTTTGCTTCCAAGAGCAGAAATGCCAGGGGAACTTGTGGCCCCCCATACGCTCTGGGGAGCCATAGAGGAGAAGTAGGTGGTTGCTATTAAATTGATCCAGATGCAGTTCATAAGTCATGTATCTCTAATGTAGCTACAGCAGCAGTGTTGATCGAACACAAGGAAGACAGTTAACTCTTTTTAATGGTATTCCATTTTCTGCAACAAAATATTGATGACGATAATTGTCTAACTGTTTTTATAATGATTTTTCATAAGGTTTGGGGAGAGCAAATAAATAAAATTAAGGAATGGCAGCTGGAGATTTAATACTGTAAAGTGGTGCATGGAAGCAAACGAAAACCAAAAAGCAATTAACAAGCCTAAGTACTGAGCATGTGGATAAATTAAGCACCAAGACAGATAAGAAACTGATATTATAGTAGTAGAAAAATTTTGCTCTTAAAACTGAATGTATCTGTTCTCACAGCATTTTTCATTTATTTGTAGCAAGATTGATTTACACAAAACAGAAGTTAAGTACAGCCCACCTAATTACATTGTTATGAAACTGAAGCTTGTGCTGTGGAAATACACATCCTAAAACCTAATTGCAGCCTTGTCACGGTTGAAGTGGGACAAATTGATCTTGGACAGGGATTTCTGTGTTATGTCTCTGCTTACACTACTTTACATTTAGTACGTATTAAAGATATTCAGATACTCAAGCTTGTGTTTAACAGTCTTAAATAAAAAAAGTAATATTTTTTTTTAATGTTTTCCGTAGTTCGCTGAATGGTGTTTGGAGTATGGTGCGCACGGCTGTCGTATTCCTGACCGACCTTATTCTCTCTTTGAAGGTAAGGTGATGGAGTTGCAATTGGTGTCGTATTAGAGAGGAAAGAAGGGCAACCTTGCACTTTTGGCACACACTTAGGAATTGGGAAATCTTTGCTGGGTTCCTCTGCTATTAAAAATAGACCCACCCCCTCCCACCACCTCTGCCTAAAAGAAAGCAGGGGGCAGGGGAGGGTGGGAGAAAAAGACAAAATCATTCACTGTCATGACTTGCACTTTTGGTTGCATTTCAGCAGTTTCGAATGTAAAGCCAGTGCCACTGTCATTCTTGAATAGAATTCTGCTGTGCTCATGCCCCTTGGCTTAAAGCAAACAGAAGTCTGGGCAACAGTTTTGTTCCAGGTGTTGTTGCAGAGTGACTGGGCAGAGGAGCAGCTGTGCGTAGGGGGTCTCAGGGTAGTTGCTGTCTTCTCAGAACTAGACCTTCTCTACTGCAATACTAAAGCAAGGAAAAGCTCATTTTAATAGTAATCCGAACAACTTGAACTGAAAAGAAATGCAGAGCTTTTAGGGGCTTTTCTGTAAGTTCAAAGATGTTTCTAAATACTTTCCTAGAACTTCGTGGGGTTTTTTTTTTATTTGTAGTTTATTTTCTATTCCCTATCTCATCCTTATGTTTTAGAAACACAATAGCAAGGAATCACAGACCCAAGTAGGATTTCAAGTAGCACTGCTATTTCATGAACAGTGAGCCTAGTGTGCCACCTATCACAAATATGTGAAATTACAGCAGACCAAATAGGATTATTTTACAAATAAACCGATCCAAGGTGTGAACACAAGAGAGCAGTAGTTCTATGCATCCCTTCTAAATACAGAGTTATTGTCTTAATGCTTAAGGGACAAAAGCGTAAGTATTCTTATTCCTGAGAGGTCCCCTGCATGCACTTGTAGAGGGAAAAAGCAGGGATACAATCTGTGGTATAAGAGCTTTGAAATTTGTTGAGAAGGTTAAGTAATGCCAACAGTAGGATGATTTGTACTTTGATGCTGGCATACAGCTTTTGTTTTAGTTTTTTTTTAATGTCAGTGGGATTTTTTTGAAAACTCTAGGAGTGTCAAATATGAGACAAAACCATATTAATTTGGGAGGTTTTTTGTAGCCAAAATTGTGCTTGAAGTTGTCCAGTTCTGCATGTGCATGCACACTTTCAGTGGAAGTTGCATGTGCATCTTACAGGATTGTCTTAATCATTTTATTTGCATCAGATGCTCCATTTCAGGAAGGTTCCTTTGTTGGTATGTGCTTAACTGTTGGAAAAAATAGGATTTTAGCTTGATCATAAAACTGAGCTTGTATTTGTATGCTCCCCTGCTGTAGGGTGCCTCTGTTGTCTGTCACCCTAAGAGTTTTATTAGATGATGCTGGTGTTCAGTCTCTGGATGACCTCTTTATGAGTAGCGAACAAATGAATTTGTACATCACAAGTATAATGAAGTTTTACCTTTGTTTTTTAACCAGTGAAATGACAAGCAAGAGCTGCTCAAATTCTGAGGGACAGTCCAAACTGGGATTTACTTTTTCTTAATGGAAGTAGCATTAAGGTTGTGCAACTGAAAAGATGGTAGCAGAGAGATCTTGGTTCTTGCTTTTGATCTTTAAAAGTTGTGGTGGGTTGATCCTGGCTGGATGCCAAGTGCCCACCAAAGCCACTCTATCACTCTCCTTCTCAACTGGACAGGGAGGAGAACACTATAACAAAAAGCTTGTGGGTCAAGATAAGGACAGGGATATCGCTCAGCAATTACCATCATGGGTAAAACA
>VZTL01003655.1:0-20467 GCA_013400535.1 Scopus umbretta
ATCTTCACAGCCTTCTTTGTAGCGGGATGTTTCCATTCTCGGGCCTTGAAGCTCTGCTGATCTGCGTTCTTTAAGGAGGTGCTCCTTAGTGAGGCCATGCACGTGCTAATTTTCACTCCTGTGATGGGGAGGTTTGATAAGTCCTTGAAGTAGAACAGAGCAGAAGTGAGCAACTGAAGTAGAAACTTGGAGAATGCCATGAAAAGAGTAGATAAAGTAAGCGAAGCAGACCAATTGGAATGACCTATCGTGAGTTAGCGTAGAGCGCCTGCTTTAAGGTAGCTGGCCGATACTGTAAGTTTAGTGGGCGCGTGATCGCGTGAGAAGACACGAAAAAATTGTATAAGCAAGAGAAAATCAGCANGAACGCCTCCAGGGATGGGGACTCCACCGCCTCCCTGGGCAGCCTGTTCCAAAGAGTCCTTTCATCCCTCAGTGGAGTCAGTGGTCGCCATCTCCCCCTGCCAGACCTCCCTTTCCCCCCGTTACCACGTTTCTGCAGTTGTCCAGTCTTCCAGTCCCTTCCAGGACAAGATGTTCCCTTTTGTCACTGCTGACCTCACGTTTGTGGCCTTCCCTTATCTTCACAGCCTTCTTTGTAGCGGGATGTTTCCATTCTCGGGCCTTGAAGCTCTGCTGATCTGCGTTCTTTAAGGAGGTGCTCCTTAGTGAGGCCATGCACGTGCTAATTTTCACTCCTGTGATGGGGAGGTTTGATAAGTCCTTGAAGTAGAACAGAGCAGAAGTGAGCAACTGAAGTAGAAACTTGGAGAATGCCATGAAAAGAGTAGATAAAGTAAGCGAAGCAGACCAATTGGAATGACCTATCGTGAGTTAGCGTAGAGCGCCTGCTTTAAGGTAGCTGGCCGATACTGTAAGTTTAGTGGGCGCGTGATCGCGTGAGAAGACACGAAAAAATTGTATAAGCAAGAGAAAATCAGCAATAAAGGTCTTCTGCTGAGCATCTGCCAGGAGTCCGTGTCGGTCATCCCTGCGCTGTGATCCCTTCTGAGTTCCTCTGTGTTCGCCCGGTTTCTTCAGGATGGGACTTAACGAGATGGGACTTGACGAGATGGGACTTAACGAAGTCATTCAAGCGTTGTTAAACAAAAAGAGACTGAAAAAAGTCTCTAAATTAATCAGCGCTCCCATATTGTCGGTCATGCTTCACAGATGTCGGCTCTAAGCTACGGGCCAAACCCTTTTTTTAAAAGTGGGTAAAGTTTATATTCCGTGTCACCGGAGCCCCCCAGGAGCCGATCCCCGGGGCCCCACCGGCTGCAGCCTGGCTGGGCGGCCAGCCCTCCCCCAGGGGCGACGAGAGGGGTCGGGCTGGTGGCCGGAGCGCAGCCCCTCGGCGGGGGGGCTCGGCGCCGGTCGCAGGTGAGCCCCCGCGTTGCAGCCCTGCCGACAGAGTCGGAGGCGTCGAGGTGGGGAGGCACCTCCAGAGGTCCCCTGGTCCGAGCCCCCGCTCAGGCAGGGCCGCCCAGAGCCGGCTGCCCGCGGCCGTAGCCGGGCAGGTTTTGAATATTCCAAATATTGACAGCTCTGCTGGGCGCAGATGCCTCTCTCCTCTCCGCTGACGGCTTTAAGCGTTGGCAGACTGTAATCAAGTAAGGTCTGGAGCACGGCAGTGCGTAGAGCTTGGCACAAAGACACTGGTACGTCCCTCCCACATCCCTTCCTAATCATTCCACCAGATGAACTTCGATTTCACCTCTTCCCTCTTTTCCCCTTCCTTTTATCCTCTGGCGGCTGAGGAAGTGGCATCATTAGGAGACCAAATGGAGTTGGAGGAGAGCCACGCTGGTTGCGGTGAACTGCAGTAAAAGCCTTGAGTCGCTGGCAGCACCTCAGACCTTACCCTGGTCTGAGGGAAGTCAGCAACTCCCCGACATGCTGGCTTTGCCCTGGGAGGCATCAGCTTTGTCAGGAGAGGACAGGAGACCTCTCTAGCAAAGCTGGTGTTGGGAAAAGTGCTGGATTCATCGGGTTTTTTTAGAAAAAGAATGTTGATCTGAATGTCGCTTTGATGTGATGCTGACAAAGCAGCTGGGGTGGGATTCATTTGAGTGAAAACCTGCAAATTGGCAGGAGTTTTTGGATGCTGTGTTAACTCCCTGATGGTGAGGGAAGGCGATGCGGACCTCAGCCTGGGGTCAGCCTCCAAAACCTCCTACCTGGCAACAGCCTCCTCCCGAACCGCACCGTCCGCGGACCCTTCTCTCCAACGTGAATTCGATGCGTTTCGACTGCTTGTATTTTCTACTCCTTCAGCTGCGTAAAGGGCTCGTGCCGGGGAAGCAGCCCCGTTCTCCATCCCAGCCTCCGGATGCCCGCGGATGGCCGTCCCACACCTCCCCACCCCGTTCCCTGCAGCCCGGACAGCCTCTCCCCCAAACCGCCTCCTTTCCCAGCCTCGCAGCCCTAGCACAGCGGAGGGTCCTCTGGGAGGAGGCAGCCTCGGAGCCCCCAGGCTGGGGGAACCCCGGAGAGATGCTGCAGCGGGAGATGCGGCCGCTCCGAGCGAGGTCTCGGCACGGGAGGGAAGGGGATTTTGCTCATGCGGGGTTCCCACCGCTGCGGCTGGCTCCAGGGGTGTGCCTGCCATCGCCATCTGGGTCTCGTCTTCCCCAGTGTGTCCTCACCTGGAAATCCCTCAGGTCTGAGCCTGGCTTCGGAGCCGGTGCTGGTAGGCTTGGGAGCAATTCAGTCCCCTACGTGAACGTTGGGAGGTCTTGGACATCCGCGTGGAGCTGGGAGATGCCATGGCAGTGGGACTGACAGAAAGCCCGTGTCTTTCTCAGTTAGCCCCGGGACAGCCCCAGCGGCTCCAGAGACATCCCCAGGGATCTGAGCTACGGACTGGGGTGAGACCTCAAACACCTTGCTCAGCCCTGCGGCCACCACGGTGGCCTTGTGGTGCTTGTTCTCAAGTGCCTGAAGAGCTGGAGCAGCCCTTGTGCCCCAGCAAAGCAGGACCGGGGAACATCCCAGCCGGACACACGCAACATCCCGCTCTGCTCCTGGCAACCTCCTCCTCTCCCCTCCCGCTCTGCCACACCGGGCTGCTCTGCGTCCTCCGGGACGGGAGCTACAGGGAATGCGGCGGCTGGAGGGTGTTGGTGTGGCCGAGCTGTGGTCTTCCCTCGTGGGGCCGTCTCCCTGCGGTTCCCCAGCTCGGCTGCAGGTCCCTCCCGAAATCCCACGTGGGTCTTGCCACCTCTCCCACCCGCAACACAACCAGACAAGCCACACAGTCGGGTTTTTAAAACGGGGCCTTTCTCCATTTTATTTTGCCCAATAAAAATCTTTCACAGTTAGGTAGGGATGGGAGGGTGAGAGATACGTATACATATAGATCTTTATATCTATTTATATATATACATATCTCTGTACAGATATAAGTATATATTCACTGTAGAAAATCGCAAAGGCAGTAGCTTTTCACATCTTGATAACCCAATGGAAACATACAACAGACTAGCAGTAGATTGGGAAGTGCGGTATAGTTTCAACGAGAATTTCCGAAACGGATACACCTTTGCTGTACAAAAATCCCAGAATGCTGTGTTTTATCTCTTCCTTTTTCAACCTCTTGTCTTTAAATACACTGACCGGAGGCAAAGTCAAGACAATGGTGTTTGGAAGTGACCGGTGGACGGGAGAGACACTCAACTTTATGGAGTTCTTTTTTAAATATTTTATTTTTTTAAAGTATATATATATATATATAATTTTTTTAAATTTTTTTTAAATTATTTTTTTGCAAAGTCTCATTAAATGCAGTTCGGAGAACCAGCAACAGTCAACGCAGAAACAAAACAGTAACGGAGTCGAGTTCAGAACACTTCTGGTTTGAATTCACAGTAAGAGCAGAGAGAGACCAAGCCGTCAAGAAACAAACAGAAGGAAAGAAAGCACAAGGCTGGGAATGAATTTACAGCCGGGTAGGTCCAAAACGTTGGACGAAGGGTCTAATGCAGAAGTCCTACGCACAGACACAGCCTGCAGCTTCACCCGGCGGTGGAGCGGCAGCGGAGAGCTCTGGCCGCTCCTCCGCCGGGGCTTTTATTGCTGGTGAAATCAGACAGCAGGCGTGCTCGGGGGCGCCAGCTGGCCCAACCTGACGTTCTCCCGTCGGGGAGCTGGGTTTTGGGGGGACACCTATTGATCTGCTGGAGAACAGACGCAGAAGACAGGCAACGAAGCGACGTGCATCGATTTACGATGAGGAAACCCTCACAAGCGTACTGCCCGGTGCAGGGCAAAGACCAAGAGGGATTCCTCTTGGCTCACAGCGTTTACCAGGTCCGAGTGAGTGCAAACGAAGACACCTTGGAGGAGCTCCAGCCCTGGGCTGCGCTCTGCGGGGACGCCGCTGCGTGGAAAGGGACTGCATAGACACACTGGCCGGTTGTGCAGCATTGCTTTGCACCGGTGGTGGAGCAGTTTTGCACCGGTGGTGGAGCTCTACCCGCGCACGTTTTGCTCCCTTAGGCCACTGGAAAGGAACCCACGTGCCACCCGTGGGGGAAGGGGGATCTTCTCCTCCGAAGGGGCTCCTGGGACAGCCTGGCTCTCGGGAACGGCAGAGCCATGGTCTCCCACTGGTGTCTGGCTGTCACCGAACGTGACTCTGTGAGCTCAGACGCCCGCAGGGAACCCAGCGGCTCCCATGTGGGTGAGCTAATGGAGAAGACCTGCTGCAGGGACCCAGTAGCAGTCATGGGATGGGTACCAGAGGGGGATGGACCACACCTCCTGGGGACCCAGACTGGTGGCCTGCTGGATACAGGCAGCTTCGGGCTCTTCGGACAAATGGGAACCGCCAAGCTCAAATCATTGGTGATTATTTGGGGCCAGACTGGATGTCGCATCCCTTTCCAAAAGAGGAGAACCCAGGGCTGGAGCTATGAAGGTATTCAAGGGAACATTGGCTTGCCTGCAGGTATCAGAGTTGGGAATAGTCCCTTTTAAATCCCTCTAGAAAAACCTATTGCTTTGTGACGGAAAGCGGAGACTTTCTGTCTCTGAGAAAACAGATCTGTAAAAGAGCCGTGAAAACACAACCCTGCACGTCAGAGGTTGTCCCAGGCTCCAGATCTAATACAGTCTCCTTCATTGGGAGAACCAGGGAGGAGGCTTATCCTGGAAATGCAGAGGCTCATTCCTGGTGTTGCCGGCAGTTGCACTGCCAGATTGGAACATCCTATTAGGAAGGCAACATCTGCAAACAGCTAGATATGATCCCAACCCCTCGATACACTGGGGAGCCGGTGACATGGGTGCTGTGTGCCCCTTCAGACCAGGGGCACTCATATACCCCTCACACCTCCGTCTTGCCAGAGAGTGGAAGGACCGGGGAAGCCCCAGAGCTGGCTGGGTGTGGTGTTGCAATGGTGGGAAGCACCATACAGTGATGTCAAGCGATTGCAAGCCATGGGGATGTCCTTCAGCAAGAAGCAAGATTGCTTTTGGAGGTAAAGCAGGGATGATCTAGCTGACATGGGAATGATGGAGCGAAGAGGTGAGGATCAGTAGTCTAGAAAGCTCCTCTGAGGGCAGGGTCGGGATGCTCTACTCTCAGTGAGGGCTTTGGGCTTCAGCTCCAGCTTGTTCAGATGTATCTGGGAGAGTACTGGGAGAGGCAGTGACTGCTCCTGGGATGACGGGGACTGGGATGATCTAAAAGGAGGCAGGGGAGTCTGGAGAGCTGGGGCGGAGGAGCAGCAGGCCAAAGGCAGTATGATGAACAGATCTTTAGCAAGGGGTCTTGATGAAAAGTAACTCTATATAAAGTTGCCTTCAAGGCTTAGGCTGAAGGGTTAGGTTAAAATAATGGCAAGTCAGACCTGCTCCCATCCAGGACAGAAGTGAGAGCTGTCGCTGCACATCAGCAGGATTTCATGGTCTTGGTAGGAACGAAGCAGAGAAGGCTTAGCACGGCCGTGGAGCGGAGGCATGGTGAAGAGGCACGTGCCGAGGCCCAGGCCCACCCGAGCACCCATCCGCAGGAGCACTGTGGGCTGAGGAGCACAGATCTCCCACTGGCTTACGCTCCTCTTGCAAAGACTGGGACCAGGGTCAGGAGTCTTCATGGAGCTGAGGTGGTCAGGGATGCCATCAGCAGCCCAAGCAGGAGAAGCAAAGACCATGGTGCCTTCGCCTCAGAAGATGGTTCCCTGGTAGGGAGGGTGCTGAGGATGCCCTGGGATGAGCTGGGGAGAGGACACCAAGGGGGCAGCCAGCAGGACCACCAGCTCTCAGGATACATGTTTTCCTGGCCAGTTCATATGGAGCCAGAACAAGCCCTTGACTGGACCCTGTAGCAACGTCTGCTGCTAAAGTAGAGGAGACCTGTGGCCCTGAAGACAAGTGTAATGGCTTGGCATGCATCCTCTCTTCTCCCCAAGAAAAAAAGGGAGTTGCATCCATCCATTCTGCCTCCTGGGAACAGCCCCTGGTCCACACTCTCCCAGGGCAATGCGTGTAGTTGGTTGGCATGGCCGTGGAGGATACTGGTGTAACCAACTGGGGACAGGAACTCCTTTCTACCCTCTCCTGTCTAGCACAGGAAAGGTCCCTCATGGCCCTGCAGATGTTCCCAGGTGGGACACAGGGAAATCCAAGCCCTCTCCTGTCCAGCTCTCGTTCCCCCTTCCCAGCCCTCACCGGCCTCAGCCCTCCCCAGAAAAGCTGGGAGGCCGCTCCAGGCATGCAGTCCAGTGCCCTCCAGAGATCTTTGGTCATGTTGCTTGTGAGCTTGCTGTCTTGAGCAAGCTATAAAGTGCCACTGTGAGAGGCAGGAGTGGGGTGGCTTGGTCCTTTCCATGGGCAGAGCTCATGGGCAGCAAGGGCTCAAGGCGGACACTGCTGGGAGCTACTGTCTGGCTTTTGATGTGACATGAGGACGGGCAGAGGGGACTTCAGCCTTAATCAGGGGACAACTGCAAATCCTGGCTTAGGATGACAGCAAGCATCGAAGGAGGACAGAGTGACACCAGGCTGCTCTGTTGGAGCCAATCCTAAGTGGATTGCCTTCCTGGGAGGTGCTGAGCCCCCTGCCATTTCCACTGCAGCCAGCAAAGTCTCCCGGAGTGCTGAGCACCCTCACGGAGTGCTCAGCACTCAAATGCAGCATCTGCTGCTACTGCCGATCCCCTTCGCCAACATAGAAGCCACAGAGCTTTCTTGTCTCTTCATTTAATCATTGTATATACAGAACTGGGCTGTTATTTACATCCAAGTACACTTGTCTCCGTATAACGTAGCAGCATAAGAGCAACAATTTGTTTCCTATTCTGAGTGCGGAAACCCGGAGGTGATCTCGCTCCGGCATGACGCCAGCGACAGCAGGAACGGTGCAGCCGGCTGCCACGAGACGGTGGCAGAAGCTAAGTGGGACTGTGTGAAGCACAACAACGTGCAATGGTTGCGGCATTCACACCCAGGGTGAGACAGAAGTGTTGGCTGTGCGAGGGGAACTAGGCCAGCCACGTCGGCATCTTACAGTGACAGCAACCAACCTCGAAATGATGGTGGAGCAAAGCAACCCCACTTGCAGCAAGTGGTAAGAGGGGCTGCTTAGACCTTTCCTGGCACCGGGATAGCCTGCTTAGCCCAGATCCTCATGGATGGAAATCGCTGGAGCCAATCAGTGTCCTCTGTTTATTCACGTAATGACCATATGGACAGGCCTGGAGCACGACTCCGTTGCCCACGCATGAGTGATGTGCCACTAGAGATGCTCCAGGTCTTCCCACCACTGGCTTGGCTCTCCCATAGTTGGATCATACTGGCCAGCCCCATGTATCAGGTATCCCAGAGCATCTCTAATGTCCTTGGACATCACGTATGGACAAGTGACTTGAGACCCTTGTCACCATAACTTTTGCTGTTGGCCAGCGGCAAGGTAGAGATGACTTCTTGTTTCAGTGGAGACACTAACCATGTGCAAGATTTTGAGGGCAGTGCTTGGAGGATTACACGTGGGCCAGGATGTCACACTGAATCCCGTCAGCTCCAGAGCTGGCTGAGCAAAGGTGAAGGAGACAGCTGGGTTACGGTCAAGCCCAGACTCTGAGGTGAATTTCATGGGGCAGAAACATTTTATCAGCCTTGCCTGAGCCTCCAAGAGACGAGATGTCAACCTCCTTGCCATTCCCAGGATATGTCATCGAAATGCCAGTCTGGCACCCCTTGGCTACCTTGCTCCAATGCTAAGACTCCAGAGCCTCAACACAGACCAAGCTTGTGATGAGAGACTTCATGCAGTCGGTGGGTAAAAGTGTTAAGATTTGGAAAGAGCTAGGTGAGCTCCCATCTGGCCCAGATCTGAGCACAAACAACAGGAACCCAGGTGTCCCACCATCATTTTGCCCCATCTCTGCTGACCAAGGGGTAGTTGCCTCCAAGAGAGACTGGTTACCAGCATGTGGCCACACAGTGCTAGCACGTGGGAGAAGATGTGATGGGAGGTGCATCCAGTTGTGGGGAGGATTCCTGAAGAGCAGGAATCCTTCATGGCAGTTTGGCTGGGTTACTTGCCAAAAACATCTGTATTTTATGTCACCGTAGCATAGTGGGTGGTTTCTGCAGGACAGCTGAGTGCTTGGGGGATGCTGGGCGAATTCCAAGAGAGGGAAAAGCACCAGCAGCAGCACAGCGTGTTAATGGGCGTCTGCAAGGCTCTCTGTCATCCAGGGAATGGCCACAATCAAGGTTGCTCAGATCTGGATCAAAACTGTAGGTCAAAGTGATGCAGTGAAGAAGGTGGTGAAGGGAGTTTACCTTTCCTCCTCCAAGGTGAAAAATCTCTCCTTGCTGCTCCTGCTCCATCCCAAGGAGCTCTGTAGTCCCTGATGGATGCACCGTGAGGTCGTTTAGTCCCTGGGCAGTCCAGCACCCTCCCACAGTCAGACAAACCTATATGCCTCCAGGTTTCACTGGGTCCATCCAGACACACTCATTCCTGGCACCACTGCAAAAAAAGATCTAGGAAAAAGATGACAGAGCAAACCCAGCACGCTGGAGGGCTTGGCTGACTGACTGCTGACTTGATCCAGGTATGTTGGGAGGCCAGACAAGCCCCTGCTTCTCCTGCCCATGGATTAGCAAGGAGTTCTGGTGAGAAGGGGTCCCACAGAGTGATGCCAGTGTCCCTTCCTCTTGGATGGTAACGCAGCGGGGAATTGTGGTGTATACCTCCTCAACAGCAGAACCTTGAAACTTAATTGCTCTGGGTGTTCTTGAGCCACCGACTGAAACGCTGATTCCTGCAATGGTTAGTGGGAAACCAACCTCAACGTTAGTGGAGCCAGAAGGAACAAAGGTGGAAATGACCCTCCAGGTTATTGGACTCATCTTGTGGTGAGGACACTTGCTGTTGTGTTTGCTTTTCATGTGGTGGCCTCAAAAAACACAATACGACCATCTGAGACTAAGCCTTTTGCAATTTCTCTATGCTTTTCCGTTTTGCCCAAGGACCGCAAAGCCCTTCACAAGCACAGATGCCTCACAGCTGCTTTGGGAAGGAAGACAGCGTGGGTTTATCCGATGTGGAAGGAGAGACACAGAAAGCCAAGACAACACAAGACACCAGATCCCCAACCCTGACAATGTAGGATGTTTAATTCCGTCTTGAAGGCCCAGTGTACGAAATGGAGGAAGCTCTAGGATTTGCCTGGCCAAGTGTAAGTTTGTGCAGCGCATGTGGGTGTCTCCCTTGGTATGGCAAAGTGTGCTGCTGAGTGGCACTGTCAGGCAGCTGCACTCCTTCCTCGGAAGGGTGCACGGGCTGATGTCCAAGAGCACTGGAGCATCTGCAGGATTCGTAGTGGGACTCATCTCCACACCCTTCAGGGGTCAGACCTGACCTAGTCCCCCTTTCTGTGGCTGGTCTGGTGAGAGGGGCTTAGCCTGAGCTGTCCTGGTGTTCTCCAGACTGATGGGTTGTGGATTCCTCCAGCTCCAAAGGCACAGGCAGAAGCAGTGAGAAAAGCCAGGTGCCCTCAACTGGGGTCCTGAAATGCCCCGGTGTCATCACACATCTCCATTTTGTACATCTCCAGGGATCGCTGCCAGCCACCAACAGTTCCTGCCCAGTAATACTGTCTGTTGACCTTGGCTGGAGGTTGGTGGAACTAACTGATGTGTCCTCTGTCCTGCTTAGCCTCTTTGCTCAGTCTGGAGCTCACCACAATGTTTGGTCCCAACTTGAAGGTCAGACCTGGTGGTGGTGAGGGAGGAGCTCTCGGGGAAGGAAACATGGAAAATGAGTAGCTTCAGGGCTTTTGTTTGGAAGGTCTTCAGCCCCTCAACGCCCTGAGGTTCTTCTCTGGTACGCAAATGAAAAGTGATCTGGCAAAACTCTCCCTGGAGTCAGCTCGTATAGACATCCCAGTGCTAATTCTAGCTTTGTTCTTCTAGCTGCTCCCTCGGACACAGGGCCAAAATTCCCACTTGCGTTGATCCTTTGGCCACTGCCCAGTCAGTGCAAATCCCACTTTGCAACATTCTTTACTCTTTGCTGTGGATCACGATAAAAAAGTGTCTGTGAAAGGGAGAGCCAGACCCACTTTGCCCACCTTCTAAAGCTGAATGCTGTTTTTGGTGCCTGCACCTCAGTGACTGCGCCTATAGGATTTGGTTATTATTCTGCCAGGGCATAAGCGCTCGCATGATGTTAAGCATTTGCCCTTTTTATGACTGCTTTCATGCTCAGAGTTAGTAGCTGAGTATTTTCTGAAGCTGGGCCTGCGTTATCTCTGTCCCTGGAATATGTGATGCCACGTGGGATCGCTATGGGCGCTCTTTGAAATGGCTGTACTGAAGGATAACGCTCACCTGGTTGCAATCTAGCAGTAATGCTGATATGTGCTCACTGCAACTCCTGAGTGAGGCTTGGATGCCATTTTTTAAGTAGACCCTGGACCGATAGAGTGCATCGAAGCATAACTCATTTGGGAATGGGGTAGCACAATTGCCCACTCTTGAGTAAATTGGTAAAGCTTCAGTTTGCATAAACAACCCGCAGGTTTGGAGGCTTCCCCAAACCTTGATTCCATTGACTTTAGGAAGTAAGAGGGCTCTTGGGAAGGGGAACTTTCTTGGATTTCCAAGTTTTTTTCTTGCTGTAGCCAGCTTGAGTATATGGTAAGAATAGGGGGACCAAGGCAGAGGTGGGAGAGTGTTTCTACTCCCAGGGTCAGTCACAACCCAGGAGAGAAGTGGAACTGCAGAAGGAAACCACAACAAAAGAAAACGCAGCATAATTCAAGCTCTGCTGAGCCTCCAAAGAGGCTCCTGCTGGGCGATCAGTCCTTGTTGGCTTATGTTACCAGGACAGGCTCATCCTGCTCGTCAAGGATGTCCAAACCTCTTGCAACCATGGTAGCCATGGGCTGGCAGGAGGGAGTAATCTGGTAGAGATATGTCTGGTTTCACTGAAATCAGTGGCCAACCTCCCACTGACTTCGCTAAGACCACCGTCTAGACAGGTGATGCAGAACAGTGAGTTTGCTCATGATCCCGGGAGCTTTGCTCCATTAGCCAATGTGGCTAAAAATGCCCTGAAAAAAACCTGCCACTTTGAACTGTTTTGCTGCACATAAAATGCTTGGAAAACCAAAGGAACTGAATACAAACCCCCCAAAACAACCAACCAAAGAGGGGTGAATTGTAGGAGAGGGGATGGCAGCTTCTAGCGAAGTAACAGTCACGGCAGATTACAAAAGAGCCAATTGACCCTCACCAGCGGTACTAGGAAAAAAACCCAAAAGAGATGTTGCATTATTGATAGAAAAACAACGCACATCCACAGTTATTTTACCTACAGAGCACAGAAGTATAGAGTAAGGGTGACGGAGCTTGGTGTGAGCAGACTCACGCCACTCCTCTGGTAGCATATTATCCTTCAGAAGATCACTGGCTTGAGTAGGTAGTACATGCACAGCAATAAAAAAAATTACGTTGTGTTGTCGTGGTCCCACCTCAGATCTCGGTGGACTCTATTCGCTCGAGTCTGGAGGGAGTCCATGGTTTTTTCTCCTCAGTGTGTGGGGGGCTGGTGGCCTTCGTGTTCATCTCATTCACCTTGTGCTCCAGGAGCTGGTTCTTCTGGTACATCTCCACGTAGTTCAGTTGTAGCTGCTTCTGGTATTTGATGACTTTCTCCTTCTCTTCTTGCCATGTGCGCCGCTCCTCCTCGAAGTCCATCACCTGCTGCTCCCGCTGCTGCCGCTCCAGCTTCAGCTCCGTCTGGAGCCGCTCCACCTCCTTCCGCAGCGTGTTGACGCTGTCCTCACTCTGCCGCTGCATCTTGGCTTCATCACTCTCACAGGCCAGAGGGTCCCGCAGTTTCTCACCAAGGTCTCCACCAAAAGGCCCTGGAGGTCCCATGCTGGCAAGTGTCCGCTTCAGGCCGGAGACCTCCAGTTCACAGTGGTTCAGTTTTTCCCTCAGCACCTGGACCTCACTCATCTTCCGTTGCAGCTCGCTCTCGCAGATCTCCAGGTTGACGCTCTTCGAGCTGTAGGAGTCCTTCAGGGTGAGGATCTGCTCCTCCTTCTCCCGTAAGAAGTTCTTACCTTCCTTGAGCTGTGTCCGCAGTCCCACAATCTCATTCAGCTTCTGGGAGACATCTGCTTGGGAGTCCTTCAGCTGCTGCTTGAGCAGGGAGATCTCACCCGCCTTCTGGCACACCTGTGGGGAGAGCATCCATGAGGCAGGAGGAAGGCAGTGAGGAGCTGCCACCGCTGCTTGTCCCCCACATTGCCCGTGAAATGCCTGCGTGGCCTTGCGTTGGCGGGAGGCTCGGGTATCGGAGGGGACAGCCAGCAATGCTGCTCAAGGACTGAGTTCCAGCCTTCACCAGGACCCAGACCATGCCAAAGACTTAGAGGCTGTCCCCACGTTTGTGGGGGAGATTTGGTGTTTCTTCCTGGCTCTCAGGGACCTGATGCTCTTCCCAGCTGGAGCTGACCAAACAGCTAATCTGAGCGCTGTGGTACCAGTGCTTCCCTCCCTGCATTCATCTTACTTATCTAACCACAAGCTTGCGGTGCTTGACCCCTCAAACCCTCTGCTCTCAGCAGGAGTTTTCCCTCTGACCTCAGTGGTATCTAGACCTTGAACAAACCTGAGACAGAAACATCTCAGACCCACAGACCACCCAGGCTCTCCTGAGCACTGGGACTGTATGGCAGGATGCAGAGACAGCAGATAGTACTTACTTGTCCTATGATGCTTTCCTTCCCAAAGACTCCTGAAGAACCCAGTTGTCTAAATTTTAGGGTTCATTTCACTGGGGACCAGTCCAGGGACTGATAGCTGTTCAATTCTTTTGGGAGAGGGCATGAAGAGTGACAGCCGCTCTGCCAAAGATCAAGGAGAGAGCTGCAACCCACCCTTGCTGAAATGGGACTACCATGCACTGTCCTTGGGCACTGGGATTTCAGGTTTCGTCATGACTGGCTCCAGTCTCACCCATGTGGTAGGGTACACAAGGCCAGTGGCAATACCCTTGCTGCAGTGTGTATTTGCATTACATAGGTGTCACCATTCAATACCACACTCCCCTGCACCTGGCCACCTCTGACCACCAAAGGTGACAGTTGCATGAACAGTTGTGGGTATTGGAAGTGAACCATAAAAATGACCAAACTCTCACTTCCCGATGAACTCCGTGGTTTTCAGGGCTCTGCACTGGCAGATCTGATCTGTCTACTGTGGACGCTTGCGGAGACAGAACAGTCCCTACCTATGCTGGCAGGAGTCTGGGCTGGGAAGCAGCATCAAGGAACCAGCAGAGAGGATAAGCATAATTAAAACCAGACTTGGTAGCCACCTCCAGACTGGGGTGTCCGTCCTCCTGAAGCTCCTGTCTCTTGCCACACATGAAATGCTTGGCCTTCCCTCCCTCCTGAGGTGTCTGCAAGGTCCCCTGCTGCTCCGCTGCACTTGGGTCAGTGCTCCTCAGACAAACTCCCCTCTCACTGCTTTCATTGCAACCTCCACCTTTCTTTCCTGTAGAGGACTTGCCTGGTGCATAATGTTGAGCAAGACCTTGCAGCTCAGCTATCGAGAATCCAGTGCTCACTACAAATGGCTGAAGAGCTAGGAGACGTACCCAGTCACTTCCTACTGGTAG
Source organism: Scopus umbretta (assembly GCA_013400535.1). Lineage (NCBI taxonomy): Eukaryota > Metazoa > Chordata > Aves > Pelecaniformes > Scopidae > Scopus > Scopus umbretta. The sequence continues at coordinate 14,153 of VZTL01003655.1, forward strand.
CAGCTTTCCCTGGAGCTGACAGCCATGGTGGTTCCCCATGCAAACCTAACTCTGTGAATACCCACATCCACACCAGCACTTGTCTGCAGAAGACGCAGAACCATATCATGCTGGTTTAGCTGTAGTTAAAATGGTGTAGTTACTGCCCAGTGAAAAAAACTGCACAATTTACTGAATGTGCTCTCCGTGGGCTAGCTCTTCCCAAAAGGCAGAGAAATACATGGTGAACAACAGCTTGGGTAGGAATCAACTGACAGATTAGAACACTTAAACATGGCCTCTGCTTGGGTGCTGTGGAGATCTAGGCAGTGCATTCCCCGGAGCCTGGAGAGTAAGTCAGCAAGTCAACAAGCGTAGGTGTCTACAAATGTTAGGTGTCTTGATCCACCAGCTGAGTCCCTATCTTTACATCAATATCACTGGGTTAGCTCTTGCAAATAGAACTATAGCAGTGAAGCAAATAATCAAAAGCCCATCTGCAGTTTTACTGGTGCAAAATCAGGGAACTGTCCAGACCTAACTTGTTGAAAGACACAAAAGACCAGGGCAGAGCAGCTGGCCAAAGGAGGCATCATGTGGGACAATGCATCTTGCTTGGTCTGGGATGTAACTTGCAGAGATTTTACAGCAAGCCTCTAATAAGCTCTGCTGAACATCTGCAAATAGCACATTTCAGAGCCTAATTAATCCCAGCTTCATTGACTTTCCATCAGGATTAGCAGAATAGGGTGTTCTTGATTCTAGAGCTATGCTTTGCCTCTGCAGTCTTAATAAATTTAAAGTTTCTAGCCAGTCCATGGAAGGATTAAAATTCTTCACATGATCAAGCTGGAAAAAAAAAATGTTAGCACTGGCTATACCAACAGACTTTGATAAAATGTTGTAAAAATAGAAACAGTAGAGAAAAAAAAATGTGAGACTCAAAAGGAGAACTAGAATGAGGAATTTGCCTTTCAGCCTTTTGAGAGAGATAAACTTATTAGCGACTGAAAACAGCATGTTACAATGGAAAGCGTGAGGTAGACTTGGCTATCGGTATCATTCTTAGCTCACTGGCTTTATATCTTAAATTAAAAAAAAAAAGCAAATATTTGAAAAGCGATTTCAAGGTTTGCCCAAACGCAGATGTTAGAAGAATTTAATTAAAATAGACTTAAACCCAATTTTGGTAGGCACAAATACCTGTACGGAAAGACCTGTATTCACTGAATCAGGATTCAAGTGTCACATGTTGGAGTGACCTGAATGTGAAGCCAAATTATTAACCAGCACAGGAAGCATGCACCAAAAAATTGTGCTCATTTTAGTTTAATTAAAAACTGCAGGCTTGGGGCTCAGACAAATTAAGAGGTGACTGAAATGTCATCTGTTGTCTGGAGGCCACCAACCCATAGCCATTGTCTGTGGGGTCCGCTTAGGGCAAATGGAAGGTGTTTTGGGCTATCAGAGCCATCAGTGAAAATCTCACTCAAGGTCTGTTACAGCACAGCTCTTACCTCCCACTTGGTCTCTTCAATCTTTGGGAGAAATTCAGCCTGTTCCTTCTTGAAAGCCACAAATTTCTTCTCCAGCTCCTCTCGTTGCTGGAGGAGTTGTCCCATATCATCTTGGAGTTTTTTTTTCTCTTGCTGGAGCTTGAAAATTTGGAGCTGCAAGGCCTGCTGAGCCCGCTGTGCCTTTTTGGAGACCTGTTGCAATTTGTTGGCATAGTTTTGCCTCAGGTCCTCCATTTCCCTCTCCCAGATCTTCTGCTTCTCCTCGAACACTTGGAAGATGGCTGCCTCGCTTTTGTCCAAGTTCCTTCGCATCTGGAGGACCTCCTGCTCCTTCTCCCACAGCCGATCTTCCAGGTCTTGGATGATGTCATCTGTTGAAGGCGAGTGGAAAGGCATCGTTTCATTGAGATGGTTCAGTCTGTTGAACGAAGAGGTGCTCTTGCTCGAAGACCGCCCGCTGTCTGAGGTAGATATCCCATTGTATCCCACGATGTTCTTGTCCACGTAAGTTGTACCGATGCGGTTGATGTGGCTCGTGGAGGCGCTCATTGGACCCACGTGCTGGCTGTATCCTGTCCCGTACGTGGGCAGGCTCGTTAATGAGTTACGGCCTGAATCCGAAAGGCCCCCCACTTGGTTTGTAGTCCTGTTAAGGCTGCTCTTGTCAAGTCCACTTTTAGGTGCAGACGGACTATTGCTGTTGGCATGGTTCAAGCTCTTTCTGTTCTCTGTCACCCCGTTGCTCTGCGGCGGGCAGAGGTTCTGCATGGAATGGAAGTTTTTAGGAACTACTGGTTTAAAGGCTGAGGGTCTAACTAAGGGCTCATTGCTCTGCAAAAGGAAAAAGGACCACACATCAAACATAGCAGGAAGATTGGTAACAACACACAAAAGAGATACATCGGCACAGGCTGGGGCTGATGGAGCTAAGACGTCTTTGGGCTAGCTCCGTATTTCTCAGCCTTATTACACCCTAGGCCATTTTGGATTTAACATGAAGGACCTGTGGTTACTCGCCAGGCAATACTTTCTCTTCCCTTGCCACAACTGAAAAAAGAAAAAAAAACTCTCAGTTCACCCCAAATCTGCATGATTTTTCCCTAGAATACTCCTTGGGTCCTCTTAGCACGCTTTGCAGGAAGGAGGGCTGCCACCTGCCTACCAGACCTGATCAAAACAACTCTTTGATTTTGGCAGATTATATTTTGAAGGACTTCTGGCGTTAAGGGTGCATTTCCCTTTTGCTGAAAACTGAATTGAACCCTTGGATTAGCAGCCATTTTGCCCCATTTCCCTCTTGCCAGCAGTCATCTCCTCCCTGTGTGGACGTCATGTCCTGCTTATGCTTGGACAGGAATACGTAGGAGCTGTGACCCCAGCAGCAACACTGGGCAAGGAACAGACTGAAGCTGCTCTTCATTTGAACGTTTGTGTTTCCTGCGGCCATAAACAATGCTGGGGGGAGAATGGAGTGCAGCTGTAAAGGATTTGGAAAGGATTTTAAAACCTTGCACATTCGCGCCCTGTGAATGCACCTACAGAAACAAAATTTTCCTCAAAATGGGACTGAGTCTCCCCTGCTGCCGGTTGGGTTTCAGGTGAAAATTAACCCAGAGAAAGCCGCTTTTGTGTTAGCAAAGAAGTTTTGAAAATGCCTTCTGGGAGAAACAGAACGAGTCCTGGTGAGCAGGCAAGGTTGGAGACCTGGTGCCTGGCGTGTGGGACTGAGATGCACTACAGGGGCCGGTGGATTAACAACCCAGGAGACAAGGCCACCAGACGCTGCAGAAATAATACCGCACACAAGGCAGCATCCCCAGGGCACAAATTACGGGAGCCGCTGGAGCAGAGCAGCAGGCTATATAAAACACCGCTGGCTCTGGGGCTCTGCTTTTCCAGGCCTGGGAGGTGTTTGCATTCTGAAGCCTATATGAGCCATGAGGACTGAGCTAGGATGGGTGATAACGCTTACAGGGGTAGTTTTCAAGCTTTGTCAATTTGTCCCTCATAAGGGGCACTGGGATTTTGAACAGATGCTCGTAGCTGCTTTCAAGCAACACCTTTTGGTGGCAGTGAGGAGATTGACTATAAATGGCACAAAATGTAAGAGTGAGACTCAGATGCTGGACCTACCAAAAAGAGAGCTAACTCCAGCTCCCTCCCCATCAATCGGGGAGGCAGGCACAGCATCTCGGGTAGGTCAGAATAGCCAGTGACTTAAATACAGGCTTAAATGAGCTGCAAACTTAGCTGTGGAAGACCTGCGATTGTGTTCTTGGGTTCCTCAAGAACTAACATTCCCCTATGCTCAACCCCCTGCAAGTAGTAAGAATTATATTATCTGTACATAAAAATGATGCCATCTACATAGTAAGAATCAGACTATCTGTCAGGATTGCACCATTGCCCGGGGCTTCCTGGTCTGTGTTTTTAGAGATGTGCCATGGTCATCACACTGCTCCAGGAGGTGGGGATTCTCACCTGGTCTAGTTTGCCGGAGATTGGCAATATCTTTGGTGGGTTACTGGGCTCTCGGTATTGGGGAGGAGGCGGCATGTTCTTCTCATTGTTGGTGGTCACGTTCCCACAGATGTCCATCTTCACCTTCTCACTCTTGCGCAGGTCGCCGTTGATGTAGAGGGAATTGGAGACCTTTTCTGACCTGTATGTCTTCTCCTCGCCGGAGTAGCGGTTGGAGATCTCCCGTGTGGAGTACCCGTTGCGAGACCCCTCCGTCTGCCGGCCGCTGCTCTGCGTCCGGGTCCCCACGCTCTTCATGGCGAACTCTTGGTCGTTGGCAACTCCGCTACCCACGCTCCCCATGGTGCTCTGGGAGGTGGGTTGGGATGGCCGGGGAGCAAAACCGTGGAAGTTGTCTGGGCTGGGGTAGGTTGGGTCACTAAGAACGGGCAGCGTCTCTAGTGTGGCCATGGCAGCACAGGGGTGAGGTGGAGGCACAAGTCAGTGGCACTGGGAGGAGGAAAAGGAAAGGACTGTTAAAGACATGCCTTTTATCTACCATACCCTTTGCAGATCGGCATCGTGTAGAGATGAACAAATCTGGGCTGGGTGAGGCACGGACAGAAGCTGTCATGTCTCAGTATATGGTATGGAGCAGCTGATGGGTCTGTCCTCCTCTCTCTGACCCTCAGACCCCCTTGGAGGAGCAGCGTGCTCTGGTCCCCCAAATCCCACTCACTGCTATGCAAAAGAGCTGCTCCTAAGCTTCTCGGTCCAAGGGTTGGGTGCTCCCAGGGGACAGGTTGCGTGGGTTTTAGTGGGCACAGCTGTACAGTATTTGTTGGACACAACCGTTTGCTCTTCCCAAGCTTGTATTACTCCTGTCACTTTTCCCAGGTTTGAACAAGATTCTCTGGCCATGGGGATGGAAGGTTTCCAGCCCTGGTCTGTCTGTAGGCTCATACGCTATTGCTTCCGCCAGCGCATCCCTTAGGGATGATTCAACAGGCCTTAAGAAACACACTTTCCATCTCTTCCTTGGGAGTGTTGTCCCATGGACCTGAGTTTTTAAAAAGATGCTTTTGTCCAGGTGTCATCCTAAATTTTCTTTTAAACCTGTATTGCCCTACTCCATTTTATTCTTACCGAGGCTGTGCCTTGGATTGACCAAAACTAGGCCGTGGGAAGTGGCTAACATGCAGAAAATGGTTTTAAAAGTTGTCTTTGACCTGGTAAAAGACACTGGGACCGGTCCTCACGTGTTTTGATGGTTTGGATGGCTCTTCCTCTTCCAGTAGCTCCATCACTATCACAAATCCCAGTCCCACGATTTCAGCTCAGGCTTCTGGGCACCCAGGCCTATTCACATCTGTGTTTTGGTGAAATTCTCCAAATACTGCTTGTTGCATTGGTGCTGAATTTATTATCAGCTGAGGCAGACAAGGTCCAGAGCTACTGGTGCTAAGACAAGTTTCACATGGGGACAATTTATAACTTCCTAAAAAGCTTTTTGAAAGTCCCTTCTGAAAGTCCCAGCTGAAAATCAGGCTATTTCTGCACTCTTGGACCCAACAGTAATGGATCTGGTCTGCACTACCCCACTGAGGGTGACAAAGCCTCTGCAGCATGGACTGGGACTAGGGAAAAAAAAAAACAAACAAAAACATGGATTTATTTTTCTCAACAGAATTTCTTTAGTTACAGAAACCCATTGCCTTTCCCTGATGGGAAATACGAGCATTGGGGAAGCTGCTCCGTGCTGAACTGAGCTGGAGCAGAAGTTGGAGATCTTGCAGAGAGCGACTGCATTCTCCATGACTCCCATTCCCTCTGCTGAGGTGTTAACTCGATCCTCTGTAATGCAATCAGCCCCACAAAGGTGTAAAATCTTATTGAAGGAAATAAAAAGACCCATAACACTCTTTTTTTTTTGGTTGCCTCATTGAGTAATGGAGAATTTGAACTTGTACCAGCTAAGGATCTCGTTACCTGAGGGAAGAGAGAAGATGCATTGCAAAGTTTGGGTGATTGCAGTGAATCCTAGGGTCTCTGTATTTGGGAAGGACTCTCACAGCTCAATTCAATCACTGGTGCACAAGTGTCCAGGCCCCTGGAGGGGTCTTTGTGTCCTCCCTGTGCTGCTCCAGAAAGGCTCAGATCTCCCTGGAGTCCTGCCTCAGATATCTGCCTGCAGATATCTCTGATACCTTCAGACTAGGCACAGCTGAACCAAGCCTGGAGGAGCAGGGTCAGTGGCACATGGACACCAGTAGACACCTAGCTGCCCAGTGTCCACCCAGCTCTGCTGAGTTCATTGCCTTCTTCCCCATGGGCCAGAAAGGCTGCTTTTTTTTTTTTT
>VZTL01003655.1:25384-59675 GCA_013400535.1 Scopus umbretta
GGGGGAGGGCGGGTAGGACCTACACCTGCACCGTGTTTAGGGCTCTGGTGGCTCTCCAGTTTGTTGGCAGCGGTGCCAGAGAGCTGGTATGGCTGCAGGAGACCAATCATCACGTCCCAGGGTGGTGGAGGAGATTAAAATGGTGTAAGAGGAGTGAAAACAAATTTGCTGTGATCCTTTCAGCTTCTGCCAGAAAGACATATGGAGAGGGAAGGGAAGGCCAGTAACGGGTTAGCAGCAAGGAGACAGCAGACCCTGTAGGGAGCAAAACCACCTGTGTCTGGAGAAGCATTAACAAGCCCTGGAGAAAGGCCACCACTGAAAGCCAAGACCTTCAACCAGGCTGAGCCAATATATCCTTGGAGGTGTTTGAGTCTGGGTCTCAGCAACGCTACCGGCACCTCCAAGGTTGTTGCTTGGGTTGGTGAGGACACCCTGCGTTCCAGCTCCAGCAGCAACGGTGAGATGGGAGCCCACCTCCCGTTCCCTGCCTGGGCTGGGGATGGCAAGCATGGGCACAGGGGAGGACCACTGCAGTGCTGGCGAGGGTGGGAAGGACCTGCCTCACTTCTTAAGACTGATCTTGCCCTGCAAAATGCGCTGCTTGCCTTACTTGTACCACCGTGCACCTCCAAGAAGGTTTTTGTCTTCCCACCGATTACTTTCAGATGCAGCTTGCGTTCACATCCCTCTTCCTCTCCAGGCTGAGCAAACAGCCTTCAGCCTCTCCATGCCCATCATGTCCTGCAAAAAGACCATTCAGCTACTGCTCTGCCTCCTGTGTGTCATGGGCCATCACGTGTCACCTCCTTACGGCCATGCTGGACCCAAACCTGGCTGAGAGCACCTCCACAAGGGTTGATTCGAGAGGCAGGGACACCACCGCTCCCCTTCCACCTGGCTCCAGTGCGTCGGCACCTCCTTTCCTTCTACACCCTTCTCAAATTGCCTCAGTTTGAAGAGGGGAAAAGAATGAGCTTTTCCCATTTCTCACAGGCATTTTTTCCTGCCCTCAAGTAATTCTTGTGGCTCTTTTCTGCACCTCCTCCAACTCCTCTTCCCCCACTCCGACATCCTGGCTTGCTGGCTGCCAGGTTTTCCTCCACCACTGAAGTACAGCATGAAAGCATTTGAACCTGTCTACAAAAACATGAAAATCTGGGACTTTTCAACCACAAGCTTTTTCCACAACCAAAAGCCAGACAACGTCAGGCGAACAACTCCTGCTGCTTCCCTAGGACATGGGCGGAGAGGTCTCTTTTCCCATTTATCCCTGCTGAAGAAAACGGGAATGGGGAGCTCTTCCCCAGTCTGGGGCCAAAAAGCAAACTGGGGAAGGCGGGTTGGAGAGTCAAGGAGTGCTGAGTTCTTGTAGCCACCTTCAGATACCTCTTTGGCCATGGAGTTCCTGCATGTCTGCACGTCTTGCATCCACCTGTGCAAAGACTTTACGATTACTACTGGGCTACAGAGAGATGGACAAGCTCTCCAGCAGCACCTGAGCCCTCGGTGCAAGGGCAGACTCCAGACTCCAGCAGGACATTGCCCAGCATCTCCTAGGGCTCAGCTGAGTTGCGTTTTGAGCCTCAGCCCCTTTGGCAGCATGAGGGCTGTAGGGCTGTTAGACCAAACCACTGCAAACCTGTGCTGTAAGACACATCCAGGCTGGAGAAGTCCCATCGTTACATTTTAAGGAGGTTTTGAAAGAGGCTCCTGGCTGTGATGAGCAGGGCGATGATGCGTAGTGAATGCATCAGTCCTGCTCGGGGCATTAGGTATTTGCTTTTGTTAATGCTAGTGTTAATGTTAAGAAGGGCTGATTCGCCAGGGTCGTTCTCCAGTGGGATACATCAGTGCTGCTTGGCTGTCCTGCATCTCTGCCCAGGGCTTGCAGGGAGGTGTTGATTAGGAACTACCTGATACTTAAGCTCTGGGCTGGCTTTGCATGCAAAAACGAATGGAAAGTTGTTTTCTCTCCCCAAGACCCCATAGTTTGAGAGAGCCCCGCAGTTTTTCCCTTGGAGCAAGGCAATTCCCCTGGGGAACTGCAGGAATTGTGGCCCATAACCAGCTTTCCATGGAGTTCCTGATGTAGGAGAGATCTGATCCAGATATGCTGCTTGTTGGCTTTCTCCATGGCCTGATCCAGCTCACAAATCTGGCAGAAAGTCAACTCAAACGAGCAAGCAGTTTGCTTCTGCATCTGCAGCTTCCAGCTCCACTAAGTTCACTAAGGACTCAGCCAGGATAAATCACCATGATCAGGGTGGAGGAACAGAGAGTGTGGGCAGGAGCAAACCCCACCAGAAAGAGGTTTTGAAGGCCTCAGCAAGGACCAGCTCCTGACAGCAGCCCGGGGTGCTTTGCAGAGACCTTGATAGCTCTGCCCCCCAAGGACTGGGTGTTTAGCTAGAAGCAAGTAAGGCATGAATTCATGAACACCAAAGCCATCCTAGATGCCTTCTCCTGGGAGCAACCTCCAAGTGTCCTAAAGCTATTTCCTATCGCATTCTGTTGCAGGCATGCAACCGCCAAAAACCATCCTGAAGCTCTGTGCTATGATCCCAGCTTGGGAGTCCTGCCATGGAACATCCAATTTGGGAAGTTGTAGACCATCCTGTCCCGCTGTGACCCTCCGCTTTCCGATGACACCTCCTGTCCCAGCATCTGAGAGCACTTGGGGGTCCACACAGGGACCCGCAGCATCCTCTGGACAACTGGGCCCAGTTAAAAGCCATCAGGCCCCCCAGTACGTGGCTGTTTCCAAGACATGAGGACCACACTTTGCTTTTCTCTCCTGCAAGGTGGCAGCATTGGGTGGGGGTGGCAGGATTCGGGGCAGGGAGGTCCCTGTTTCAGGGGCTGCGCTTTCTTGGGCTGCTGTGGGAAATAAAAGCGAGCAGCTTAGAAACATTTCCTTTTCCTTTCCGCCTGCTAATGAGATAATTACAGCCTTTTGTATTCTGGGAAACTACTTTCTCATTACAGGCCCGCATCAGCTATTTACATAATAAGCCTGAGACAAAAGAGACGAGATGAAAAGACCCAGGCAGCTCTTTGGGAGAACCCTCGTTGTGCTGCCGAGGGAGAGCCCGTGGGATGATGGCTTTGTCCATCCCTGAGGTCCCTCTGCCGAGATCCGGAGCGGGTGGCAGCACTTGGTCCGGGATGTCCCCAGCATGGGATGTTCCTCGCTTTCAGCTGCGAGGGTCTCCGGGGTCCCCAGAACCAGCCCAATGCGCTCTCATAAACCATCCGCCGTGATTCCCATTGCTGAAGGATTTGGGAGGGGTGGCCATGGATCAGGACCCCGTATGCGTGCGGCGGGGAGAGCTGTGTTAGCTCTGCCCTGATGTGGTCAGCGTACGTGGGACTCGCAGTGGCACCTTGGGACGAGTCCCACCACCTGAGGATGTGTTGGGTACTAAGCTGGCCCATCTCCTGGCTCATCTCCCATGTTTCCCCGTCCCCCCAGCTGGCCAAGGGACACATTGGGTACCAACCTGAGCCATTCCACATCCCATGTCCCATTTCCCTGTCCCCTCAGCTGACCAAGGGACACACTGGGTACCAACCTGTCCCATCCCATGTCCCACTTCCCTGTTCCCTTTTTCTCCAGCTGACCAAAGGACACACTGGGTACCAACCTGTCCCATCCCATGTCCCACTTCCCTGTTCCCTTTTTCTCCAGCTGACCAAGGGACACATTGGGTACCAACCTGTCCCATCCCACATCCCATACCCCATTTCCCTGTCCCCCCAGCTGACCAAGGGACACATTGGGTACCAACCTGTCCCATCCCACATCCCAGTTCCCTGCCCTCACAGCTGGCTAGGGTACACTGGGTACCAGACTGTCCCATCCCACATCCCACTGCCCTGTCCCCCCAGCTAGCCAAGGGACACTCTGTGTACCAAATTGTCCCGGCCAGCCTGCCAATCCGCCACCTCCCTTCCTCAATAAAGCCCCCATTGTTCTCCCTGAACAAAGCCTGAATAGTGCAGCCTGCTCCACCTTCCCCCTGCTAATCCTCCTGGTTTGCTATCAGTTTTCCTCCTCGGTTGGTCACTGTGTTTAAGGGACACGCTCCACCGCCACCCCTCCCCGTCCCTATCCCCCAGAAGTGGCAGGAAGGGGAATCACAGCAAAGCGTGGCTGAAATCGCCCTCGCGGAGCACCGGGCCTTGGCTCTGTGCCCTCCTGCCTGTCGTCCTTCCCTCTCCACTCCCCTGAGGTGCTCCTGGAATGGCCACCCCGTGTATGTGCTACACCTGGGCTGTGCCTCTGTCACACGCAGTGACACCAGAGTCCCTGTCTGCACTCACTGTGCTTTGCTGCAGCAGCTGCACTCCTCCCTGGGAGTGATGATGGTGAGGATGATGAAGAGCATCAGAGGGTTGTGCTGGGTCCATGCTTGTGGACCACGCTGCTGCGCCAGAGCATCCCCCTACAAGCGCAAGGCTCAGAGAGCCTGGCAGCTACTTGGAAAACCCTTATCAACAGGAAAAAAAAAATAATCAGTAAATCAATCTGGGCATTACTATTGTTCACCCAGAACGAGCTGCTCCGCCTGTCCCACCAGAGCTCCTCATCTCAGGGCATTCCCAATTTTAATCCACAGTATTCCCTGTATTTAAAAGAGCAGACAAAGGTGTGGCATAAAAGGCCAAATGCCTGGCAGACTGCGCCAGTCTTGAGCTGCTCCAAATAAGGAAAGAAATAAAAATTGCTCTGGAGGCTGCAGCAAGATGGGCAAAGCCCCAGAGAAACCTCAGTGGGTCAGGTGGAGATGTACGTGCTGCTCTGTGATTTGTATGGGGTCCCAGGAAGGTTTTCCAGTCTCCATCCTTGGAGGTTTTCAATCCCTGAATGGACCAAGGCGGCTCTGGCCGTGTAGCTGAGCCTGCCTCAAGTGGCAAGGTGGCCTGGAGAGCCCCAAGGTCCCTTCCACCATGAATTATCCTGCCATGGAAGATGGAGGTTTTGGCAAGCTGCCCTGGGGCTGCCCGCTGTCCGCTGGTGTTGCCCTGGCCGGGGCAATGGGGCCATGTTGCCAGCAGCATCCTCATCCTTGGGGCATTTTTCCCCCTTTCCCCAGGCTGCTATCAGAGCCCTGGGTTTGGATCCAGGCTGGCATCCTCCAGGATGCACTTGAGGTCAGATAGGAGGGATTTTCCATTACATCACGTCTGTCCCCATCATCCCAAGGAGCAAAGAGTACCAGTGGGACAGGATGGTTTCAAGCTCAGCCCAAACTGCCAACCCAAGTCCTATGTGTCCGTCTGGAAGGGTTTGGACACGGTCTCATCCGTGCCCACCTACCCTTATAGCTGCCCCCAGAGGATGCTCAGAGCTGGCTGTGGGCTGGTCGTCGTTCCCAGTGCAGTCACAGTGACAGCCGCTGCTCGGAGAACACCAGCTTTGGTGGCTCAAGGAAAACTCCCTGAATTCACTTGGCTCAGGGAAAGGATGGTTTGATGGAGCAGCCTCGGTGCTGGCTGCCGGGCTGAGGGTCTGGGATGCTCCACGCTGCAGGCTGGACCCACTTGAAGTCATCCCAGCCCGCCGTGCCTCAGTTTCCCCTTATTAAGGGGTTAAGGGGCTGCCTCCTCAGCAAGGTGGCTGGAGATGAGCTGCTGCTGGTTGAGCCCATGGTTCTGCCTGATGCACATTACTGCAGCTGGGATGACAGGGAAGCTCATGGCCCATCGCAGAGTGCTGGCACGGTGCTGCTGTCCCTTAAAAGTCCCCCAGTGGGGAGCTACATCCCTTGCCTGGCACCCCAGTGACCGCCTGAGCATCCTCATCTGGACCCGCATCCCAAATATTGGGGGATCCCAATGTCATCCCCTGCTACAGACCCTCTCCTTGTCCCCAAACGCCTTGTGGTGGGTGCAGGAGGACCCCTCTCAGCACCAGACCCCGTCATGCATGATTTAGACCTCTGCCTGGCCTGAGTGTTGCCAGGGGGAGGCCTGATCCTGCCCTTCGGGGTGAGCCATCACCTCCGGATAGGTGCCAAGCAGCCGTCCCCACGGCCCCTGCCTGGCCCTGCTGTCCCCAGACCTTGCCCAAACCTCTGTCCCAGCAGGAAGGACAACAAGGGGACCTGCCACCGGCTCCTCCCCACCGCCCACGCCACCGACCCAGCTGTGATTTATCATTAACTCGCCCTGAGGAATTTCAAGGGCGCAGAGCCAGCCCGGGATGTGCTCGCTCCTCCCCGGACACCGCGCTCGGAGCAAGCACCCATGGTGGCTTGTCCCCACTTGCTGGGATTAGCTCCACTAACCAGAGCGATGCCCCAAAACCCATTGGGGTGCAAGGTCCCGGTGCTGGTGGGTGCCAGCTGGATCCAGGGTGAGTTTATAGCAGGGGGGGAAATAGCAGCTCTCCCCACCCTGAGCAACCCTCCTCCGTGCACCCCACCTCTGCTACGACCCCCGGTGCGAACGCAGCCCAGTGGGTACGGCTGAAAAAGCACCTGCAGCAGGTCCCACCAGCTCAACACGGCGCTAATCCACCCCTCGTTCCCCTGCCTGGCCCCTTTCTGGGCTCGAACAAAGACACCCAGTGAGAGGAGGAAGGAGAGGAAAGCAAAGACGACCCCCCCGAAAAGCCGGCACCCACCGGGATTTACCTGGGCAGCCCAGGGGTGCATCCTCCAGCTCCCCGTCCTCCGCGGGTCTCAACGTTCATCGTCTCCCTGCTTAGTAACCCAGGAAAAACCCTAAAATAATACCTGCCGAGAGCAACCTGCTGCTGGACGGGGGCCAAGGGCCGCGCTGTGCTCGGCCTGATTGGCCACCGCCAGCTCATGCCCGCGGGATCTTAACTCTTTCTTCCCATCGGGATGGAGGGGAGACCCATGTCCTCAAATGGGGGCTTCGGGGCCCGGCGGCTTGGGTTTGCTCAAATGGGGATTTTGGGGTCCAATGGCTCGTTTTTGCTCAAAGGGGGTATTTGGGGTCTAACGACTTGGTTTGTTGCAAATGGGGATTTTGGGGTGTGGCAGCTTGGTTTTGCTCAAATCGAGATTTGGGGGTGTCTGATGGCTTTTTTTTTTTGCACAAAAATATGGATTTTGGGGTCCGATGGTTTGGTTTTACTCAAATGGGGAATTTGGAGTCTGGCTGCCTGTTTTGTTTTTTTTTTCCAAATGGGGACTGTGGGGTCTGATGGCTTGTTCTTGCACAAATGGGGATTTGGGGGTCTGATGGTTTGGTTTTGCTCAAACAGGGATTTTGGAGTCCATAGATTGTCCTTGTTCAAATGGAGATTTCAGGGTCCAACAGCTAGGTTGTTTGGTTGTTTTTTTTTTCAAATAGGGATTTTGGGGTCGATGGCTTGGTTTTGCTTAAATAAGGATTGGGGGGGGGCCCGACAGCTGGGTTTTTTTTTATTTCAGTAAGGGATTTTGGGGTCTGATGCCTTGTTTTTGCTCAGATTGTTATTTTGGGTTCTTCCCAGCACAGGACCCCTCTCCTCAACTTTCCCATCTCGATGGGGATGCTTCCCAGCTGCGTGGCTGAACCGAGAGCCCATTCACCGTGGAGAGGGGGGCAGAGGGGCAGCCTGGTAACTTTGAAACAGCCTCAGCTTTTCTTTTCGAGGATGTTTGGGTCAATTGATATTCTAAATCTCACTGAAGCACACCAGAGAGGCAGACTGACACCCAGGAAGACGACATTTCCTTTATATGCCAACACTGACCCATCGCAACCCCAAACTCCCTGATAAAGCCGTGCACATGTGAAGCAACAGCAACAAAAGTTACGGAGGGATTTGATCCTGCTGTAGCCTGTCAACATGTTTCAGCATAAAGAAAATGGAAAGGACAGTCATTTTCTCCCCTCGTTATTGCATATGAGGAAGCAAGCGTTAGATGGTCCATCTGTCCATCTGTCATCCTGTAGCTTTGGCACGTTCTGGCTGGTTGCAGCCTGTTTGGATGAATGGGATGACATGCTATTTTGACTTCTGGGATCACCTCAGAAGCTAGATGTGGATCCTCTCCTCCCTTGTTTTCCACCATTATTTGCCATCTGAACCCCCCCACACACGTTTCAGAGCAGAGTGCTGCTGGTACAGGATGGTCCAGAGCTCCTTCTCCTCCACCCCGGGCTGCCAGCACTGTGGCGGGAGAGCAATCAGGCTTCCCATCGGGGGCCAGCCAGCCTCAGCACTTACGCTGGATTATTTGCAGTCGTGAAGGGAGTGCAACGAGGGAAATAAAGCTACACAAAGCTGCCACTAATTTAGACTTATTTGCTCAAGTGAATTTTCTATTGGCAGGATGTCTGCATGTCAAAGGAGTCCCCGGTCGCAGCCTCAGAAACATAGCATCGTCAATGGTGAGCTAATAGCAGCAAGAACAGTAAAATAGCAATAATGCGAACAATAATCAAATATGGGTTACACATGCATTTAAACCACGGCAAAATGAACTGCTGGGGTGCATGGGGAAGGTGTAAATTATACCAAAATGGATTCCTGCGGAGACTCAAGCTCTTAATTTTGCCCTTTGACTTCAGAAGCAGACTTCCAAGAAGCAGGCTGGTTTATACATTGCTAGAAGAGAGTCCCAGCAGCAGGATGCGTGGCACACACCCTGGAAATAGCCACACATATAGCAAGCCCTTTCCATCCCAGGGACTGCTCTTGCAATAACCAGAGCTGACCCAGGAGCTTCATCAGGACATGGACCCTTCCCACCAGGGGGATTTGGTGAAGCTGCTCAAGCAAAGGAGCCCTTGGCTGCACGGCGTGGAGCTGCAGCATACCCAGGCTCAGCAGATCTCACAGGAGGCAGGCAGTTTCCTGACATTACGGCTGCTTAAGGCTCTACTCATTCTCGCTTTGGGAGTTGTGTTATGTCTTAGCGCTTCCCACAGATGAATAAATCATGATGGAAGAGGCTTTGGAGAATCCTGGAAACTCCAGTATAACCCGTGCTCCTGGCATTCTCAGGCAAGTCATAAACTTTTGAACCCTGAACTCCCATTTCTAACTCAGGTTTCCAGTTGCTGAGACATAAACCCCTCTACCCACCAAGCTCACCTCCATCAAGGCCCCTCCACCTCCTCTGAGAGCCAGCAGAGACCCCCCAGTTCACAGCCAGCACTCCGTTATGCAAGGGCTCCTGTGCAGCCAGCTGCGTCCAGGCCATCATGTTTCCCTGTGTCCATGGGACGGAACCACCAAGACTTGGTCTCGTCTCTTACCGAGGTTTTACCCATCTCTGTGCTGCCCTTTTTGGGCAGCTGTGGTCAGACTGTGCACCCAGACCCAATCACCTGTGGTTCCTCTAGGTGGTGGTTCCCGTTCCCCACCATGGCAGACTCTGGCTGGAGAACCCGGGTCTAATGATGGGTTCTTAATTGTCATTTAAATTAGACAAGATCATCATTATCAACACAACTTGCAAGAGATTTTCTTTCCAAGACTCATCTGGTGGGGATGCTGGGTAGCTAATGGGGAACAGCGTATCCATCAGAGCATCTCTGACAGCAGGTCATTGACGCCCTTTTGGTGGGACAGGCAGCTTCTGTCTCAACCCCTGCCTGGACTGCTGTCTCCCACGTAGACCCCTGAGATGGGTCAAAAGTTGCTGTAAACAGCTTGGCCACTGTTAAGCTGCTCCTGTGCTGGGGCCAGCCAGGAGCAGAGGTAACACAACTCCAGGAGATACTCTCTCCTCCCTCATCAGCCTGCCAGAATCAACAGGAGCCTCATGAAAGGGCTGTCCAGCCAAAGGAGACCCAGAAAGCTTGGTTGAGAGCATGAGAGCCAGTTTGCCCATTTGGGGGAAGTCTAGAGCCTCGAGCCGTGTGGAGCCACCATGTGGAGCCACGAGTAGGAAGCAGAAACCAGTTGGGAGCTAGAGACTGAACTCAGACTCAAATACAGCGAGTGGTCTATAGAACCCATCAGACAAGGTGACCTCCAGCCTGGTATTACAGGGGTTGGGGTTAACCACCTAAAAAGCCTTCCCTACCCAACCACAATGGACTGGCCTCCTTCTCCTTGGGGGAAGTGGCTTTGAACATCCATCCAGTCCCAAAACTACATCCCTCAAAGGCCTCTTGAAGCCGGTTACATCCTTGCCCCCTTCTCCCTCAGTTCAACGACGGGGAAGGCTGTTGTTGCACATGGCTCATGTTGAGGGCACGCACAGCATCTATCGCTCCCAGCTCCCAGTTTAATCCTTTTGCATAAGAAATTATGGCCATGGTTTTCCTTGTTGAGCTGTGGTAGATGGCTCGGGATCAGCCCCTGATAGAGGGCTGATCTATGCAGGTGATCTATTTTGGTTTTTTTTTCAATGCCCTCTCCTTCTCTTGAATAAAATAAAATTCAGGTTTCAGAAGTAAAAATACTGTTTTTTTTTCTTTTTTTTTTTTTTTCCCTAAAGCCTTCTTCCTCTTGAAGAAAGGAAAAATTAACCCTACCAAAAACCAAACTCATTGTTCCCCAGATCCTTTTTTTTCTTTTCCCTTTTTCTTGCAGAATTGGCATGCTCTTAGCATCTCCTCTGGCAGGGTGATTTCACTCCTCTTAGAGTAATTTCATTTCAAGATCCCAAAGCTCTTTGAGGTCCCTGGACTGCAGCTGCAGAAGTGGTTAAGTGTTTTCTGCACTGATCAGAGAAGGAGCAAAATGTCAGCTGTGGTGAGGTCTGAAGGAGCACCACTGGGGAACAGCAGGCAGAAAGCATTGATGTGCTTGGGCACGTGGCAAGGAGGAGGTAGGGATGGAAATGGGAGCAGAAACACCTGGCTCCCTGCATTGGGATTTCTTCCTTAAAAGCTCTGGGGATCGATCAACTTCTTCGTGCAAAACATCCTGATGTGAACAAGAGCCTTCCTCCCCTCTCCACCTAGACTCCTTTATTTACAGAGAAGATCATTTTCAAAGCATTAAGGAGCAGAAAAAACTCCTAAATGAGGGTCCCCTGGCTATTGCACATACTTTCAGGTCCTGAGTGAGGTGGAGGCATCGCCATCCTGGGATGTCGTCATGCCTTGGCTGGGCAATGCCAAGGCCAACCTGGTCTGGTGATGACGATAATCCCACACGGACTATGGAGGTGGGCTGGAGACTTTCAGAGCTTTTGAACCAGCATCACAACAACTTCAGACCCCAGCTGTGAACTGACTGCATTTGTAATAAGTGCCTGACATCCAACAGGTTGCACGCTGAAAGCAGATCTTGTATGGTAGCTCCAAATCAGCCTTTATTTTAAGCTCTTCCCCAGCATCTGTTATTAGATTTCTAACCCAGTCTTTGGAGGAAGGACCTGAGCCTGCTTCCTGTGACAGTCAGTAGGTGTTAAACATCCAAGGGCTTTCCTGTGTTTCTGGAGAGATGCTGCTTTGTCTGTTTTTTGTGGGTGTCTTGCAGGGATCATAGGGACCATAGCCAAATGGGCAGTGTGCTACTGGTAGGGTGGTATGGCTATGCCATGCCAGAAAATGCAGCCTTACTGGTAGGAAAGCTAATAAAATCACCATGAGTCTGCCCAACCTGAGCAAGCTCTGTGGCTGAGCTCCTAGGAAAAAAATGTCATGTGAACACCCAGTATTTATTTACACTAGAAGAAACTGTTGACTGCTTACGTGGCGTAAAAGCTTTCTCTGTATTTGGAGGTTCACCTGTACCAGCCCTGGCACAATGAGATCCCCCGCCATAGCACTGGTCTGGAAGTTAAAATGCTGGGAGAGGTTGTTCTTGCTTGTTAAGGGGAATAATTTGAGCCCTCTAAGGCCGCTTCATACCCACACAGAGGTGTGGATGGGAGAGAAACTTCTCCAGGCTGCCACAGGGGACGGGCAGGGATTCCTGAGGCTGGCTTGGCACTGCAAAGCTGGGTTGATGCCATCTGCTATGACGGGGGACACTTTCATCTCCAATCCACGACAACATCTGCCCGCTCAGTTTGAGGCAACACGAACAAGCCAAAAGACTCTGGTTTATGTCATCCAGAGAGAAGGTTTCCTATTCTGGCAAAAACATCCCTGCTGGTGTAAGCTGTCTCCTCCTGTATCGACACAGGGCAGACAAAGCCTCTGCAGCGCTGGCAAGCCCCAACCTGGTGCATCGCCCAGGTCTTCCCATAAATCAGGAGAGGCTCCTGCATCTCCAGCTGTGGGTGCTGAAAGCCTGGCATGTGTGCTGGGACACTCCGGTGTGGTGGCTTGGCCATGTTATATAGGTCAGGTCTGAGCTGCATGGGGGAACATGTGATGCTCCGTAAAAGCTAGTCCTCACCATATGGCACTCCTGTCCTGTGCCTGCTCATCGCTGACTGAAGAAATGCACATTAAATGACCACCTTCCTTCCTGCAGCTAACGAGAGGCATGAGTGGAGTGGGGTTTTGTTCACCAACGCTTCAAACCACGCAGCCTCCGCATGGGAGGAGGGAGCCTGTTTTTCTCACAGGAGCTTGAAATGCATTAATGCTGGCCAAGACCTTCATCTAAAACTTATGAGCTGGAAAAAAGGTATGTGAGTGAGAAATGCTGTCCTTTTTCCCTGCTCTTCCTTCACACCTTGGCTGAACAACCCCAGGAGAGGCAGCAATGGTGGCAATGCTGACGAGGTCTCCAGCAGGCAGTGGCCAATACTCCTTGAGAAAGCCAGGCGTTACCAGGTTTCCCAACTAATTTCTAGACCAGAGAAGCTTGCTTAAACATCCTTGGGTGGTTACCCAGAATGAAGGAAGCAAACATCTCATTCACAGTCCTAAAGCAGCAGGCCACACCTGGTAAAAATAAATTGGAGCAAAATAAATTGTTGTCAGGAGGGCTAAATTTCCCCTGAAATCACCAGGTCAGCATGTATCCTGTTTGAAAGTGCCATTTCTGTCTACATTGGGATTCAGGGATTTGGCACAGCCCCCTTGGCTCAGGGTGGAAGGTGGCTTTTTTTGGTGTTACAAGGGAAGAATGTTGGGGCTAGATCCTCAGTTGTGTGTATGCATGATGACCAGTCCACCCCCTCTATCCCCATCCACCCACTCCATCTCCATCGTGGCCAACCTCTCTGGGCAAGGCGAGGTGGCTGAACGGCTTCAGCAAAAGCAGAAGAGGGTCCTCTAGCCCTGGGAAGAAGGAGCTTCTGGAGGGGTGGTGGAGGACCAAGCAGGAAGACTGGAGCACCTCTGTGGTGCCTACCAAGCCCCTCTGTGTAGGACCCAAGGTCTACACTCCCTTTCCAGTTCACGGGGATCCAGCTGACACAGTCCATGGACCACAGGGAGGGATCTGGCTGATTGAAGGTGGGTGTGGGCTGTAATGCCATTTAAATCCATGACCAGCCCTGGACTCGGTTGGGGGCTTACAGTGTGCAGTTAATAAATGCCATGAGTGCAACAAACACATCCCCCAGCTATTGCCTTCCCCATGGCTTCCTTGTCCTCAGAGAAACATGGGTATTCCTTGCCCTGAAGACAAATTCCTCTGCAGTCGCTGGCACTGGACCATGTCTGGAAACAAGTTTACCCAGTGGGTGAACCAGTGGTTTTGTCTCTACTCCCAGCTCTCTCACTTCCTTTTCTTTAGACCATACATGGCCAATTCCCCCTTTCTCAGCTCTCTAAACTCTGCCTGGGGTCTGCTTCCTGGCCACCAAAGGATTCAGGCTTGCTTCATCTCCAGGCTCATCCTCCTCAAGCCATGCACTGGCTCGGATGCTGTGCAGAGAAAATGAGGAGGAAAGATCTTCATGACCCAGTTTTGCAACCTCAACCGGTGACAGGATTGCCCAGAGCTAGGAGTCACCTTTCCCTATCATGTATTAGTCCTAAAACACAGCAAGAAAGGATCCAGGTTTGACCAGGCAAGTGGGATGGAAGAGGGTAGGAGAAGGGTGCATAGCCATAATATGTGCTGCAGGTACGGGGTGATGCCTCCAGGATATTTATCGACCTTTTCTCCTGAATATTTGCAGTCAAGGTGGGGTTTGTTGGTCATGTCAGTGGTCTCTGACCAGCACGGATGGTGGAGGAAGCCTAGGTCCTGGAGGCACCCATGTCTCTGACCTCTGTTGCCTGCCCAGCTACAGGGGAAAGGCAGTGGGACAGGGAGAATTTGAAGCAATAAAACCCAAAAGCTCAGAAAGGATCCACAGGCAAAAATCACTCTGGTTTGGAAGCTATTTTGGCTGGAGAATCTATGATCATGCTGTGATTTTCCCCTGGCAGAAGAAACTTTGTGGGTCACCTGGGAGGTCTTTGTGCACCCTGGAGCAGCCTTTGGAGCAACCGAAGCCTTCGTTCCTGCACTGACAAACCAGCTTTCTTCTGTAGTTTTGTCATAGCCTTGGCATCCCCCAGCCTCTCCTCGGGACTCCAGGGGCTGGTGTTGGCCCAGGGAGGGGGCAGCGAGCTCTTCGTGCAGGTGCTCCTCGTGGCATGCTGGATGGAGCAGATGGCTGCCTGGCATCCGCTGACGTCCAAGCCACAGTAGATGCCAGGGCTCGGGGGAGACCTGGCTCTGACGTGACCCCCTTCCAGTCCATCAGGTGGAAAGGTGGATGGGGGCCTTTTCCCAGCCCCGCCGAAGCCAACACAGCAGATGCAAAGCCATTAACTCCTTTTGCGCCTTCATTGATGAGGTGGATGGGGAAACCCAGGAATGGGCTTTCTACAGAAATGCCCTTCCGCTTCCTGTCCAGTTGGCCTACTGACCTCACCCCATTGCCTTCCGAATAAGCCATAGAGAGTTTAGGGCAAAACATGAAAGGAGGGGAAAGTAGGGGATGGGCCAGAGAGGGAAAATTTCCATATCTGCATAATAACAAGTGATTACATAAGGGCATCTTGCGTCATCTGCGGCTGGCATCTCCGGAGAAGTAATTACATCTGCACCACACATCTAAAGAAAATATTATCATGTTAGCTTCCAAATCCTATAATTAGCTCTCGCAAGATATGTGCCAGGGGCTTTATCATTTCGTATACATTGGCTATAGAGCTAGACATAGATATACGGATCTTTTTTATTTGCCAGCTAGAAAAATATTGGAGTTCAGTGTGGCAGCTGACCCGAGTCCCTGTGGAAAGGGTGGCTCTGAGGTTTTGAAGTGGTGTGTGAAGAGTGAAATATTTTTGTGGTCTCCCTTGGTGCCTGCCAGACTGGCGGGGATCCGGCAGGAGGGCAGGAACAGCAAAGCCAGGGATTGGCTTTCCCTCCTCCTTCAAATGCTCTTTGATTTCTATCGCTGTGCTGTGAACCTTGGGAAGCCATTTTTCACTTACTGAATAAATGGTCTGATTTGCAGGGAGGTGTTGCTCTCACGGGTTTCTGGGCTGTCTGCTCCATCGAATTAAACAAACCCTTGTGCTTGCCCAGCTTTGGACTTCAGAACCACCTTTGGGCTTTGAAAACTTCCTTCCCTCCAGATCCTCTGCAAAAGGAAAGTAATGCTTTGAAATGGATGCAGAGGTTGCACACGACTTTGTTTGATGGTAGCCTTTTCATGTGCTGTGTCCTGCTTGTGGAACTGGAGACAGCCATGGGACAAGGCTCCGCTCTCCGAGAGCAGCTGCCCTTTCACCGGGTCTGGCAGCAAGCTTTGGGGCAGGGACGGAGGATGAATGAGGCACAGTTTTGGTCTCCTCCTCATTTTCTGTTTGTTCATAAACGGCCTGAGAGCACTGGAAAGTACCAGAGGGTCTGCTGCAGATGCAACGTGAGGAGATATATCCATATCTCCCCCAGAGAAGTTGTTCCAGCAACACGGCATGTATCTCTAACCCAACATTGTCTTTTGGGGCTCTGATGGACCAGCATCACTTGGCCAAGCATGGACACCGTTTCCTCACCTTCCCCTTGCCCCGTCCTGTGCACCACTAATACCACATTTATCGTGTGACTGTTTTGCCTGGGGCATCTCCTCTGGAAGGCTTCCTAACCTCGGGAAAGCAGTGCCTTGGACATCCCATCAAGCTGGTGTATTGATGGAAAGTGGGGCTGTGCGTGGCCAGGAGCATGGGAATGAGCACCGACATCCCGAGGACTTAATGAGTGAATGTTTCTGGTTGTGTTGTGGGTATGAGTGCGTGTGTGCAGCTTGGACTGACTGTCCTCAGATGGAAAAATGTCCTCTCTATCCTGGACAGGAGGGGTGGCCAATCCTCCCTGTTTCTCCGTTTTGCATTTTTTCACCTGTCAGATGCAAAGACGTGGGGGCTGAAGGAAGAGGAAGACTACAAAGCTTGACAGAGCTGTAATTAGGGCCAGATCTAGTGAAACCCTGCGAGCTGCCCTGTGATGGCTAAACAAACAACCCAGTGGACTTGCCCAAAAGGAAGACCATTTTGTTCCTGTTTACAGCCACTCTCAGGGGCTGCAGAACCTCCGGTGCCAGTGATCAGAAGTGGTCTTTCTAGGAAAGGAAAACCCATAAGGACCCAAGAGAGACAGCACACAAAAAAGTACATGATGTCCCTATCTCTGCTGACCTGTCTCCAGCCCAAATCTTCTTGCAATGCCCTGTCCCTGCTTCTGCAGGTCTGGTGCCCTCTTGTGCTTTTCCCACAGCACCCCGTGACTGATGCAAAACCTTTCTGCACTGCCCCTATCAGCCAGAAGATGACCGTCACCTGTCAAAATCTGATGGGCAATGGTTCTGTCCTTACCTGAAAATTTTCCTCCCTCCCATTACAGGCTTTCATGCCTTTTACTGCTGTTGCATTCACCTGAGCTTTGCAAAGCTGCTGACGGACTGATGGTGTTTGGGGTACCCTGTAACGTGGCGTTGTGCTGTGTTTTGTGTCTGCACCTCCAGGGAGAAAAGCCTGCCTGCATTGCCCTCCTGCCCTCAGCCTGCTTACCTCTGGTTTTCACTTTGCTTGCTGCCAAAGCAACATTTGGTTACAACGGTGAGAAAAGGCCGCAAATGGTTTTACAAGGGCAGGGGTAAATTAAACGTGTAGATAACCTGCTAAGCAAACAGTCCTTGAGACACTCTGCCTCAGGACTGCCAACACCGCTTCTGCTACCGAGAGGAAAGCGGCATCGGGCTCCCAGGGCACTGCTTCCACCCCAGTGCTCTTGGGGGACCATTAAAAACCCCCTCTTCTTCAGAAATTATTTCCCCCCCAGCATCAGTGTCACGGGGAGACGGTGGGGAATGATACCCCAGTAGCAAAGCAATGGGCATGTCTTTCTGAGTGGAAAGGAGAGAAAGGTGAAGGATGGCATGGGAGCAGGGAGAAAGGGGAAGCAATTTTGTAAATGATTTGCAGGGAAGAAAACAAGCTCCTGGATGTTTTCAAAGGGACACAGCAGTTCTCAGGTCAGCCTCTAGAGAGGACAAGGAGGCATGGCCAAGGACTTGGACCCAGCTAATCTGGTCTGAGATGACCATACCCATTCAGTCCCCGGCTCACCATCAACCAGGAGAGGAGAGCTGATCTACCAGGTGAGGTTAACACCTGCCAAGCCCAGATCCTGTCTCCCAGCAGTGGCCAAACCCCTAAGGCAAAGCAGGAAGAGCAGGGCAAGCATAACTAATATTTCTGCTCCAGCCTTCACTGTTTTCATATCTCCCATTAGTCACTGTTTTTTCAGGCTGAAGAGTCCCAGCCTGCTCCTCTTGCAGAAGCCATGCCAGACTCTGCCATGTTCCTCCTAACCCATTCCCGTCTCATTCCCATCACAGCTCACATCCTCCCCACCCTGTCCTCCCCCATGCGCATTCCTGCACCTCTCTTGCTGAAACAGTCTCCTGTCCCACATACAAAGCTGATTTTCTTCTTTAACCACCTCTTGGACCTCAGGGTCCTTTCATTTGCTGATAACCAGTTAGTGCCAGATCAGTGGGAACCAGCCATGAGAACCCAGGAGGAGATGGACACCACATTCATTCTGAGCTTGTGCTGAACTAGAAAGGTCTCAGCCAGGCACTGCAAAGCTCCTCATGGCCAGGATCAAGTCCCAAACGCCTCTGCTTCTGCTCCTGCCTCCACACCAGGCAGCAAGACACCTTCTCCAAACTCAGTGATGCCCTTGACACCCACACACGTCCTTTGGAAGGAGCTTGAACACTGGATTTTCATTTACAGCACGGCTCCCCTCCCTCATCTCTAGCCCAAACCCAATGAGCATCTCCTCTGGAGCTGCAAATACACCAGAGGCAGATGCTCAGGTCAAGCTTATCTGCTCTCCCCATTCTATCCACATCTCTCGGAGCAGCAAGGTGTGTAATTGTTCATGACCCAGGCACAGCTCCCCCTGTCCCCTGGTCCCCAAGCTTCAGACACATTTTAGGAAAGACCTTTAACCTCTGTCCGGCTGGCGTTTCCACCATGCGTGAAGCCAAACACGCGCTGGACACTGACACACCTCAGCAGCACAGGGAGTGTGTTTAGGGAGCCAGGCAAAGCTCACAGGCAAGAGGAGCTTCAGCCTGTTTGGTACTGGGGCTGCTGGGGCAAGTGCGCCCTAAAGCAGACCCCAGCCTCTCTCAAGGTTACACCAATGACAAGGCTACTTGAAGGTGAATGCAAAGAGCAAATGACCTCTAGATGATGATTTGAGACCCCTTATTCTTCCATTATGATAATTATTCCCCCTGAAAGTGATGATTTTATAGACCCTTGGATATAGACCTTCTTCTCAGTCTTTCCCAGGCTGGAGATTTCTAGCCTAGATAGTTGTTCTCCATAAAACCTCGTTCCCTACCCATTCCCTTTCTCTGTATCCTGTCCAATCCTATTGTATATTTGATGGGATGTTGTGACCAGAAGTCTTGGAAGAGTAAAGCAAGGCCAGGCGGAAGCTCCTAGATACTGGTTTTAAGCGGACTTGTGGTACGTGTTAGGTGGGGATGAAAATCACCCTGTAGCAGTTCTGGCTCTGGAGCTAGCAAAGGATGAGGTTGGACACTGCACTCCTGGCCACTCTTCATTGCACGAAGTCACAGCAAGACAGCTCTTCTGCCATGCAGGGGGACATCCAGCTCTGTGCAGAAAAGCCATCCATCCCTCTGTCCTCTTCAACCTCACTTAGAGAGATCCTGACCATAGCCCTGCATTGCATTTCTTCCCGGGCTGTATTTAGTGCATTTAGGGTCTTTTCTGTCCCGGTTCAAGCCTTACAGATGACAAATGACTTGAGCAAGGGCTTGCTTGACTTGTGGTTGTGGGGTTGGGAGAGAGACACGGAGAACTGGATGAGGTGACTTTCCGTTCCTGGCCTGTGTCCATGTAGCTGAGAGCTTGCCCTCTCCTCCCCTCTCCTCACTGAGCACGGACCACATGCCAGCCCTTCAGAGCATCCCTTTTCCTCAGTGCCAGCCGGTTTGCATACATTGCTCAGCTCAGCACGGCCACCTTGCACTGAGCAAATAGCCACTATACCCTGGATCAGGCCAAAGATCCATCTGGGATCCGTCCAGCCCCCATTAAATGAGAAGACCTTGGTGACCAAGCCTCGCCTCTCCACCCCAGCTCCCACCGCCGAGCTTTGTGCTGTCCATCCAACCTGAATCAGCCCAGCATCTATGGCCTAAAGCCAGGCAAAGGCTCCCGGTGCTTTGTGCTGCTATGGGGCAAAGCTGTGCAGGGGGGGAAGGCTGAACCACCACCTGGTCTCACCACTCCTGTATTTTTTTCTCAGCCCTAACTTGAGCTCAGGGCAGCAGGATCCCTCAGACATGCATGTAAAATGGGAATCACTTGTGAAACAAGCTCCAGAGGACCTTGGCATGTGTTACAAGCTTGCACTTCATATATTTGGGGCAGAATTCATCCCGACACAGCATCCTTATTAATTTGTCTGGGCTGTGAGCAATCCCCTGGCGTTTGTCTCACCTGTGCTGCTGACAGGGACTGCCGCGGGATCTGCCTGTATAAATACCAGAAGTATTTTCAGCATTTTCCCTCTGTAGGTTTTTAAATGAATCCGTGTTGACAAATTGCTCAGACATCCCCAGGAGGCTTTGCAAGAGCGTCAGTGGCTCTGGGGCAGTGCTTCAGACAGCTTGCGGCTGGGAGCAGGACCACAGTCATGGCCAAAAGACGTACAGATGTCAGTCTTTGTCTCCTTTTCAGCATGGAAAGGAGGAGCACTTAGCCAAAAGCCATCAGGAGGCATAAGGAAGAAATCGGGAAGAAAAGGAAGAAGCCCCTTCCTCATGCAGCAGTAGCTGGCCTGGGGAGCTCCATGCTGCGGGATGCAGTTGATGCTCTGTGGGTACCTGGGTTCAAGGGGAAACTTGACACGCTCATGGACCAGAAATCCATCATGAGCCAGTGCAAAATGCACAGAAATCACGTTTGGGAGTGTATTGAGGGAATATAAAGCAGGCTGTCCATCAGACCCTTTTCTGTCATCCTTCTCCATTGTTTGTATTGATTTTCCCTGCTGTTCATCCCTGAAACACGAAGTGCCCCCACCATGTCCCAGGAAGGCAAAAGGTTGAAGAAAGATCTGGGAAAACGCAAATGATCGTGAATCCTGAGCGTCTGCTGTGCGTCATACCAAAAAAAAAAAAAAAAAAAACAACACAACCCCCCTTAATATTTTGCTAAAGAAAAATAAACCAGGACATTTTCTAAACTGAGGATAGATTATCTGGCACGAAGGTGGCTAAATTTGCGTCACTTGCCTGACTTAATTGTTTACATGCTGAAAATGCAGAGTGAATTTTTCAATAGGACCATCCCACACGCAGACTCCATGAAAATACATTTCACTGTTGGGGAAACCTTCTCTTTCTTGTTTCAGCCCAGGGCAGCCAGGGCTGGGTATGGGCAGGACAGCAAGGAGAGGACATAGCTCTGGAGAGGAGAGCAGCAGGCTGAGCAGCTGTGGGAGGAACACAGGACAAGAACCTCGTCTCCAACAGGAGGTTGGGATGGTGGGGAAGGGGAGATGGTGGCTGCTGTTTTGGGCATGCTGTGGGAAGGAAGAACATCCCTGGGAAGAGGCAGTTTGGCCCCTGAGAAGGAGCTAAGGACCCAAATCCCCTGGTAAGGACAGATGCGACACAGTGTGATGGATCATGGGCCACCCAAATGGTGGTTGCCCTGGGGCAAGCACAAGGAGTGGCTTGGCTCAGAGGCAACGCTGTCCCGGAGTCCAGCTGGAAGCTGGACAAGTCCCGTGATGCCACGCTAGCAGGTAGATAAGCTGCAGGAGTTAACAGGCTGTGTTGACTCCCAGAAAGAGGATGCCAAGAAATGCCGGACCTGGTGGCTCACAAGCACACAAACCCGGGAGTGACACCAGGCAGGGCAGCGCAGGGACACTGAGCTTCAGGGGAGGACACAGCCCCGTGAACACGGCTGCACTATGCCCTGATGCCAAATGGGCCCTAGACCCAGGAGGAGTGCAAGCTCTGGAGAAGCTCTCCATGACCGGGTGAGGAGCTTTTTGACTCAATACAAGTGGATTCCTAGTAGCAGAATCACCCTGGCACAGGCAGACCTCTGAGCACTTGAAGAAGCAGATAAGCAGAGCTTGGACAAAACATCTGTGCACGGCTTCTTGCCTCGTCTCCCTGGCTCCTAACAGCCTCTTGCCGATCACCTTTGTCCTGCCTCCTTCATCCTCTCTTTCCAGTCACCCTGACCCTTCATCCTTCATCTCCTCATCCTAGGAAGCACCACCCTGCGAGGCTGGCACCTATTTGCCTTGGGAAGGGTCTTTTTTGCCCTCTTCTAGTCTGGCACTGTCTCTGAAGAACCATTATTGCTAATGTCAGCATTGCATCGACGATGGCTGTTGAGCTATGCCTTTGACTTCACTCCCAGTCCAAGGTGGCTGCACCACAAGCGAGGCACTGCTGAGATGCCGGCTGTGGGAGGAGGGAGAGGGGTTAACACCCCCAAATATCAGTGGTCCTAAAAATAGCCAGACTTTTCCCGCTCGCATTGACTCACCCGAGAGAGACTGCGAATTCCTGAGGCACGTCACGGGCTGTGGGGAAATCGCCTTTCTCCGCGCTGCTCCAAACAGACCGTGTGTTTGTCTCCAGAGTGACCCTTGGTCATCCTCTGAGGGACAGCCCTGTCCTCACAAGCATGCAGGGATGATGGGGTGGGAGATGGTGCTCAGAGGGACCGGGGGGGGGAGATGTGTCAGCATCCCAGCAGAGGAGGGCTTGAAAGGAGGGTGGGCTGAGCACCCAACTCCTCCCTTAGATCAAACGAGCCGGCCACCCCCACGCATGCCACTCATCCTTCGCAGAGCTGTTCAGCAACAGCTCCACCAGCAAAACTCCTCCGCAGCAGTAAAAATGGGGTATCCATCTCTTGGCCAGCTTGTGCCTGGCCGGGTCTGACGTAGTCTTTTTATGAGCTGCCAGGGATCTTCACTCCTTTGCTGCAGTAAATGCAAGTCATCACAAAGTCCTAGCATCCCCCTTGTGCTGCTGAGACCTCATGGATGGGTCCAGCTGCTTCTCACATGTTTGGAGACTCAACCACCAGGGAAATAGTGCAAACCCCGGATCGCCCTTAGTATCCACCGCTGCCTGCTTTCTACCTCTGCCACGTGCTCAGAGTGCACCAGGGATGGTTACAGAGGGTACCGGGAGCCTCAGGTGATGCAGGTCTGCCAACCCGGCTGCAGAGATGGGTTGCATCTGCTGCGACTGTGACACTTGGCCCTGGGACCCCCTGTTGGACCCCCTCTGTGATTTCAGAGGAGGACAAGTGACCCACGCAGATGGCAAGGTGACAGCGTTCTGCAGCTGGGGTCGCCGGCAGCAGCTGATGGTGTTACATGTTGTTGAGACCTGTTTACGATGTTTATTCAGCCAGTGGAAGCCCAGCTAATAATTTTGCCTTCTTAAAGAATAAAAGGTCTGGCTAACAATCTGGCCTTTTGGCAGCACTGGCGGAGAGTCAAAGGGTCCTGCAGACCCCAGTTTCATTTGGGCTGTTTTTTCTCCACCCAAAATACAGAAGAAACAACATTGGCTGCCAGGACAAGAGCTTGCCGGTATTCTGTCTCAAGAAAGTTTTGGCGTTTCCTCTGCAATTCAGTTTGCAATGAATGAATCCCCTTCCTAAGCATGGGTGATATCAGGTCTCTCCTGGAGGTTCACAGACAACAGGGAGGAAGTGACTTTTAATTTGATTTTGCAAAATGAAGAGCAGCGAAATAACTGACCTGTAGCAGCATTCCCTGTCCCCACGCTGGAGATCAGAAAATTGCCGATAACAACGGAGAAAAGGCAGAAACGCTCAATAATTTCTCTTCTGGCTTTGGCACAAGCGGGCTGATGTTCTTATATTACACAGGGGCAACAAAGCGCTTTCTAGTCCATTAGTCACCTAGGAAGACACTAAATGGCATGGCCTAGGGATAAACATTTTTAAATAGTGGGCTCAGGTTAATTTGCTCCAAGAGTCCCCTAGAAGCAAGGGGTGGAGTGGTGCGGCCTGCCGCAGCTCATCCTCTCTAAGAAGTTCGGGGATTTCTCTCTGATCCCAGAAGACTGGAAAGATGATAATTGCAGGGCAATATTCAGGAAAAGGGGAAAGAAGAAGAGCTGGATGTGATGCAGCTTAGCCTGGCAGAAAGTGGTGCAGGACTGGAGGGATGGAGCGTGGGAAGCTGCCAATATAAATAGATGGCTCATGCAAAATAGGACTTTGCAGATTCGTTCAACTTCGTTCGGGGCAGGCTATATTAGATGGCCCAGGCAGCTTCACAGATGGAAATACGCTCGTGTGAGGTGCTTTGGTTTGGAGTGACATGGTTATTCTGGTTAAAAAATGAGTATGAGTTATCATTAAAGTGTATGATGGGGAGTGGTGAAGTGTTGGATCTTGACTGGCTGCCAAGGGACTGGGACAGGGATGTCTCTAGCCAGGCTCCATGAAGGTCCTCCCAGTCTCCATCCTCCCTGTGCAGCTGGTGCTTAGAGAAAAAAGGACTAGGAAGAGGAAAAACTCACTGATCATTCCCCATATCTCCCCTGCCACAAAGCTTTTCAGGGATACCTCACGCCCGAGGTTGCCTTTGGACCCCCCAAATGGTTTGATGCCATCAGAGGGCACTCACTCTCCATGACACTGTCTGGTCCCTCCTCACCCAGCCTAACGACGCTTTGTCCTCCGCAAATTTTGGGCAGTGAATTTTTGCAAGGGAATTACATCCTCTGAGAAAAGCTACTTCGTTTGGTTTATCTTTAACCTAATATTTGAGTCATCTCCAGTTGCATTTTGAGGAAGAACGAAGAGTCGCAGCCACTCATCATCTCATGCCGTAAACAGGCACTTTAATGCATTTTAGGCTCTATAGTAGCTACTCTGAATATGCTTGAAGTTATGGTGCCTCTCAAGAACTCTGAGAATTAAAAAATCACTGTACTAGGCTCTGGTTCCCCTCTTGTAACTCCTCTGCCTCTCAGCAAGTCACGGGGATGCCTGCAAGAGGTGGCCCTGGAGCAGAAGCCATGTCACTGCTGCAATTCCCACCTCTTACCCGGGACACCCTGGCCACTGCCAAGCCCCAGGAGGCAGGATCCCCCAAGGTAATTCATGCCAATTACTGCAATCAGCTAATTAGCAAACAAGATCGATTCAAATGAAGTTATGGTGTCAACAGCTATTATGCAAGCTTGCCTGTCCTGGAGTAAAGCCATACCTGGAGGGTCTGCGAGAGCTGTTGGAACCGAAAAGCCCTCGGGGATGGGAAATGGGAAGAATTAGAGGGGATGCAGTGGGTAGCAGTGAAACTAAGGGGGAAAAAACCCACTGCTGAGACAAAGTAAGGAGGAAAGGTCGTGAAAACTGAAGCGATCCAGGTAATTGCTTGCAAACACGAAGGGAGTGACAGAGGGATGATGCTCACTAGCCAGCCAGGTCGGGACGAGCGAGCAGAAGTCAGCAAGCACTTCATCGGAGAAATACCTGGGCTCCTCTGGAGGGACCCCCCCCAAAAGAGGGCAGCGGGGGGGGGGGTTCTCCCCTCCCTGGCAACGAGGGGGTCACACAGCCTGGGAAGAGCTCTCTCCTTCCCCACCACAGGCATGGTGCAGGCAGAGGGCAGGAGATACCGCTCATCCACGTCCTCCCCCCACGCCAGAACCAGCTCTGCAAAGAACAACGATTGCCGCTTTTGGAAGCGAATGGCCAGCCCGGGCTGGCTTGGGATGCGACGACCTCCCGCCAGGAGCTAGGGCCAAGCTTGCTCCGTTTCTTTCTGCAAACATCGTCTTTGGGAAACGCAAACCTGCAGCTGGATGGGGCTGCCAGGGTGGGATGCAGGGCTCAGGGACCAGCTCCAACCCGGAGCCAGAGGCCGGTGGAAAGCCTGTGGAGGCGTGGGCTAATCCTCCCCTAAGCCCGCTGTGATGGATTTAAAGGGTGTTTGTGTCGCTCGCCCCCGGGATCAAGATCCTTAGAGGATAAGTGTCCGAAGGAAATGAAGGGATTCGCCTTCCCGTGGAGGGGTGTGAAACGGAGACACGGCCCCCGCTGGGATGTGGTGGTGGTGGGGGGGCTGGTGTTGTCTCCTGCATGTTCCCCCTCGGAGGAAAGGGGTGCCTGCTGTCGTCTTGTCCTGGACTTTCGGGCGGGGAGTTTTGCTGCCTGGCTCCGGAGCTGGCAGATGCCCTGGTTTTATCACGGCAGCTGGCCCAGCAAAACGTTATCCAGCAGCCCAGATCTCTGCCTATCTCTAAAGCCCTGAAGGGGTGAAAAATTGCTTTTCACCCCCGCGTCATGGGTGGAGAACTGAAGCAAAAGGATTTCACCCAGGTCCTGTCCTGGCCAAAGCTGGGGCTGTCCTACCCGTCCTCGACTTCTCTGCTCATTCCCATGGTGGGAACCAGCACAGGTAAAGCCATTAACGCACTTCTGCTTCTCTGAGGGCTAAGGAGGAGGGGAAAAGACATCAACAGATTAATGGGAAAGTTCATTAAAGAAGGAACAATTAAGTTTTCCAGCTTCGAGGAGTAACCTCCAGGTGGTGGATGCATCCACACAACCTGATGCTGAGACAGCTGGGCAGGCTACGTGGGCATTCGCGGCACGGGGCTCAGGGATAGCTCGGGTGCCTTGTAGGACTTGTTTGTAAAACAGACAGATCCCTTTTATCGCCTGAAAACCCCGCACCCCCAGTGGGGCTGGGAACTTATTTAACCAAGAAACACCACCATTAATCACCTCTGGAGCTTGAAGGCTTTGCTCCCGCCTTGGCTGAGGGACCTCTTCCCAAAGCCAGGTACCCACCTCCCACGATGGTGGGCACAACCCAGCCCTGCTTGGAGCCGGGGTGGGTCCTCTGCTGCCGGCCGGTGCGGTGAGAGGGAAATAATTGAAATAATTCTCCTTTTCTGTCTGGCTATCAGGAATGCACCGCACCTGGTGCCCCTCGGGGAGTGTTTGCCGTCCCGGCAGGCGCCTGGGCTGGATTGTTTGCCCAGGGATTTTTTTTTTTTTTTTTTTTTTTTTTTGTATTATTATTAAAAGCTAATTTGGGTCCCTGAGAGCATGGAGGGGAAGACAAAGCCCTTGGCTGGCACGGAGGAATGCCTACAGGCCGTGGGTTGGTTTGGCCGGTCGCGGCGGTGTCACACAGCTCTCCTGAGCCACAGATCACAGGTGAGGTGAGTTTGTTCGGGCTCTGCTGGAAAACAGACTGGAAAAAAAAACTGCAGGGGATTGCCTGCCCTAAACATGTCCAGGCTGCACATTCACTGCTTTAGCCACAAGATCGGGTTTTAAAATATTGTCCCCAACTGAGTTCCGCTCCGTACAGTCCCTTACCATTGCTCCCTTTCCCTAGCAGAGGGAAAGGGAGATCTGCAGGGTTAAGGAACATGCCAGGGGCCACGCGAAACACCAGTAGCAGAGCACAAAACAGAGAACAAATTCTGCACTCGGGACTCAACACGGCTAAAACCACTCCTGGCTGTTGGGGATAATCCTGATCCCACCTGGGGTCTGCAAATGCAGCTGCATCCCGGCTTGGAAAACCACCGGGGGGGAGGAAGAGCGCAGCAGCCCGCAGATCGGAGGAAGGAGGAGAGCAAACTCCTGCTGCGCAATGGCTGGCTGGGGACCAGCTCAGCAGCAGTGATTTATTATTTGCATTACAGGATGAGCTGGAAGCTGTGAGGAACATCAGGGTCTCCCTGAGCCTGGCACAAGAGCCATGCTTCATGGGCTGTATTCAGCTTGCTCCTGCGGACGGGTATTTACGCCCTTGCTGAGCTGAAACGGGGTGGAGCTGTGGCTTCTCCTAGAGGCCTTTTGAGAAATGTAATTATTTGAGGAGGGAGAAATTTGAGCCATGGCCAGGTCCTGGTCTTTCCCAGAGCCCCCCTGCCCTGGGCAGGTGAGCGGGACCACGGGGCCTGGCGAGCCGTGGGAGGCGGGGAGCCCCTCTGTGCAGTGCAGGGGGTATGGGGGTGCAACTCTGCCCATCTCAGCCCAGCATCCCTGCTGGATTTCAGGATGTTTTCCTCCTCTCCTTTCTGTCCTGGCCTCTCTGAGCTGCGCTGAGAAGCCATTTCAGGGACAGCCTTCCCTGGCTTTCCACCCCGCTGCTGGGAGCAATCGCTCTGGGTGGACAACAGCAGGGCGAGATGTGTGGTCTGGCCGAAACCAACACCAACATGTCCCTGTCCCCTCTCCCCTTGCAATTCCTGGCATCGCCGGAGGCAGAAGACCCTGCTGCAGGGAAACGTCTGAGGTGGGGTGGCTGGTCTTCCCATCCCTAACATCTCAGGTGGGATGGCTTGGCTGTTACTCCAAGTGCTTGCGAAGGGCAGAGCTGGGGATATAGCGAAGGCGCAGTCCACAGGGAGTGGAATGAGCTTGTACTGGATCAACTGATATAATTAGAAAGCAGGGACAAGGAGATGAGCTCCTGTGCCTGAAAGCTGGTCTGTTTTTTCCAGCTCCAGCAGCTGGGCTAATAAAAGCTCCGACCTCCCCTTGAGCATCATCTCCAGCGCGTGTCTGCAGGGCGCTGCGACGGCGCGAGCTCGGAGTTCCCACCCTTGAATGTTTCCAGAGATGGAGCATCTCTGGGCGACACCCGCTGCCATCGCTTCGGCCGCTCCGCCTCCTCCTCTTGCCCCCCTGACCCCAGGCATGCCGAGGGTGGGCAGTGTCCATTTTCCCCAAAACCACGCAGCTGGAGATGCTCGCCCAGTTGACTTTGCCTACCGGTTTCATGCTCAGGGAGCATCTCTTCATGCATTGGTTCAGGCAAGATCCCCAAAGTCCTCCCAAAATGACAACCCTCTTGCAAAAGCCTCAGGCCGTGCTCTCTGGTGATGGTGGGGAGGAGATGGTGGGCTTCTATGGGAACATGTCCACCAAATCCCAACCCCACAAGCCAAGGCTTCCCCATGGAAAGAGGAATGGGACAAGAGCTCCATTCATCTGAAAACCCACCTTGTCTCTTCTGGCAGCACTTGCAGAGCCCATCAGGGCCATGCCATGCTTGGCACCGTACAGAAGTACACTTACTCCCTTAATAATCCCCCAAAACTTGCAAACTGGCCTCACGGCAAGGATTTAGCAGGATGTAGTGACAGGGAAAGAGGAAAACTCTGACCATCTGGAGAGTGCAGACCGTGCCGGGCAGGCTGGAGCGGGCAATATTCCTGCTGGATTTATCAGACATAGCCACCTGCTTTGGGGAGGAAGAGGTCCGATGTGCCCTGCTGCTTGGCCTCGGGGCTGGGAGGAAGGAAACGTGGAGAACCACTGAGCGATACAGGGTCTACAACAAGGCATCTTGCAAACCTGAGCCTATAGAGGAGGGCGGTCCTATAGGCACAGAGGAGAGGCGCATCAATGCAGGATGAAACCCGACCAAGTGCGCTGGGCTTGCTCTGACCTCCCCTGCAGAACAAACACCCCCGCCCCATCCTCCTTCCCGAATTCTCCCCGGCAAACACGGATCCAGGGGGCATTGCTGCACTTGTGGAGCTTCCCAGCAGGGAAGCAGTTTCCCCCGGGATTCACTAGGTGCTGGACACACAGTCCGAAATCGCTTAGCACGGGTTTTTTTCCTGGCTTGATCGTTATTATTGTTATTATTACTGGTGCTGGGCTTCCAGAGGAAAACATGTCTTTGGGCCACATACCAAGGGATTTGGTTAATTCATCACCCGCAGACGCACATATATTTATTTAAAAGCGCCTCTTGTTGTGTTACTTGGCAACTTCCGAGCCCGTGTATTTCTCCAGCTGATAAATATTTGTGAGGTGGTTTGTGTGAAGAGCGGCATGTGTTAATAATACGATGGTCTTTCTTCTGAGCTTCCTACAAAGAGAAGAGGCTCCGTTACATCTGCCGAAACCTGGAGCATCTCGCTGGCCCGCGATCGGGATCTGGCCCCAAAAGAAGCGGGGGATGGATTGTCTCCGTGCCGGCGTGTGTTGATTTTGTTCCTTTTGCATTGATCAAGGCTGCAGTTCAGACTCCGGCAGCACCCGCTGGGACCAGCTGAGGACCGAAAGGCTGGAGGTGGCTGTTGCACGGGCGGTGGGAATGGGGAAGATGCCAGAGGATGCTAAAGGGCACGCAGGGGCTCGGAAAGCAGTGGAAAAAATCATGGAGCAAAAAGGAAAGCTCGGGTCATTGAATACATCCCTGAGCTACCAACTGCTGGAGACCAGGAGAGTTTCTCTGATGTCTCTGCTAGCCCAGACTGCTGCAGGTGTAGCCATCCTGGATCCTTCTGCGCACAAGAGCTGCCCGTGGTCTCCGTGCTCCAGTGAGGCTCCAGCTGCTGGAGTCACGTTATCCCACAGCCCCCCTGTTTTCATCCACAGGAAAACCCGAAACGTTTCCAGCCCTTGTGACCACCCCAAAACTCAATGCACGCATGTAAGAAGGAAGGTGCAGCCACAGCAGTGGTCAGCAGAGGTGGGGAGGAAGGCAGAGGCCTGGCCACCGAGTCTCATCTTGGGTCAAACTCCAGCAAGGCTCAGACAAAATGTGTCCTTCTGGCTCAGGAGCCAGATAAAACCCGTAAGATCCACATATTAACTGCAAAAACAATTTTGCAAGGGGGAAACTCAGGTAGGAGAGCTGGGAGCCTGATTTTAAGCCCTGCAGCAGCTCCACTGAGAGGAAGCAGGAGCTTCTGCAGCTCCTCCACCGGGTCAAGGGGACTTTCAGCTCCCTCTGCCAGGAGAGCTCCTGGCTCCAGCCAACCCTGGATTATAAGGCATGAGGCATCTCCCTCTTTCCTGATGGCTGCTTTAACACTTGTGTTTGCTTTACTTGCTGTTTAAGGAGCTGCGTGGGACTTCTTGCCCCCCGGGAAGGTGAATCTCCTTCTGGCTGCACGCTTGCTGCTTGGCTCCCTCCTGCCCCAGGACCACCGCTGAGGGTCCCAGAAGAGAGGTCCTTCTCACCCACTGCTCCACCAAGACATGTTCCCACACGGGAACAGTGGGAAAAGGCAAAAATCCAGCCCCTGGCTTCCAAAGAATGGGGGATGTCATTTTCTGGGACCAGTGCCCCTGGCCTTTTCCCCCTACAATGGTGCTTGGGGCTGCGGGGTGAAGGGAGAGCTGAGTTTCGGGTGCCCGTTGCTCCCTGCCAGGAGCCACCCGGCTGGTTGCAGGGTCTCAAAGTGCTCGGACCACCACCACCACCTCCAGGATGGACCACCGCAGCCTACCTGTGGCTCCCGGTGCTACTATGGCCTGCAAGGAAAGGACTCCCAAGCCCGGGAAAGCCCAACTAAAGGAGGAATGCAGCGACCCAATATGGGTTATAATGGTTTTACCCATGGAGGGAGAAGCGTGGGTGAGCCGGAGGGGCTGGGGGGGTCCCTGCCTACTCCCCCCTGGCCCAGGGGGCAAGGACGTCTGGGCTCCTGGATGCACGCCTCCATTTCACTTCCAGATCCCTCAAATAATAACAGTGTTTGCCAGCTCCTGTGACAAGAATGACTAATGGGGAAAGATCCTCTGCGAAGGGAAACAAGAAGTCTCCTCGTTTCACCCTTTGTTTGCTGGATTTCTCTGGCAGCCCTGGGGCACGGCTGGGCTTTCCTTGGTGTGCTCTGCTCCCCTTCAAGAGAAAGCAGATTTTACACCCTATGACAGCTCCAGCAACACCGTCTTAACTCTGAAGCTTCCCTGTTGGGACATGACTCCCTTCAGAAACTTTTTGCAGCCCGGTTTATCCAGATTCCTGCTCCACGCTGAGTTATCACGCAGCGAGTGCCTCTGACTGCTGAGGCAACGTGGTTTTCACAGTGCATTTGGAAACCACCCTCCCCATCTGCCTTTTTCTGCAAGGCAGGAGACTGTCTTTCCTCCTCTGGGAGGGATGGGTGAGCGAGAGATGCCCTCATCGTGCACCATGGCACGGTGATGCCCCTGCCACGGATGCCGCAGCGGGCACCGGGGGTTGATGCTGCAGCCCCCGTGGAGGCTGGGGCTCTCCCAGTTCTGGCAGGACAAGCTGCTGCTCTCTCCTAAATATCTAGGCTCCTGCAACCAGATGTTGGACTTTCAGACGCTTTTCCACCTCCTCCTGTTGGAGCTGGGGGCTGGGGGGGTTTGTCCCTTAGGACATCAGCCCGGTGAGCCAGCGAGGAGCCGAAGGAGGAGGGAGTCTCGTCCCCGCGTGGAGCCCGTGCAGCCATGCACGCCGCTGCGCCGCTTTTTAAATGCGCACCCCTGCAGCAGGGCGCCGGCGGGGGGAAATTTCAGCCCCTCCACAAATTCCTGCTCTTCCCTGTTGCCATCGCAAAGCCAACGCTCAGGACAACATGCCCGGTTCCCGTGCAGGAGCCCGGGTATCACGGACAGGGAATCCCACCGCTCTGGCATTTCCACGCCTGTTTTCAGACCATTCGCCTCCCAGCCTTTGCAGAAAATAAATTCCCCAGCCAGGCTGAACTCGGATGACAGCATCGTATGCTATATATAGCCACGGCAGATCGCCGCTCGAACCAGGGCCACACATAAACAAACCACACAGCGTTCCCTGCGTGGAGAGGGGACAGGCGAACGAACCGCACGTGATGGAGGAGCCTCCCACCCCTGGCTGCTCCGGACCGGGGGTGCTTTGAGGTCCTGCACCTTCTTTTAGTGCCAGCATCTCCCTCAAGGGCTCGGCTGCTGGCATAATCCACTGCCCGAGAGGGTTTGCGGATGAAGGATGCGCTGGAGGGTGTTGAAAGCAGGACGCAGAATCGCTAAGGGAGTTGCCAAAGGTGATCCCGCGGGGCAAGTGGCACCCCCTGGCTTGAATTACACCCCCTGACTCCCAGCGTGAATTAAGGAAGATGTTGCCATCACCCCTCTCGCGTACCACGATGTGGGGCGGAAAAATGCCACCACGGCCCTGCCACCCCATCTGCCCACCCCTCCTGCCCCTGCCCCGCGTCTCCCTGCAGCCCTCCTGCTTGCAGCCTGCTGCTCTCCCTGCCCGACCCTCTGCTGCGGTGCACGGAGCTGCACGGGGCTGCCCGGAGCTGCGTGGGGACACACGGGGCTGCACGGAGCTGCGTGG
Organism: Scopus umbretta; assembly: GCA_013400535.1. Lineage (NCBI taxonomy): Eukaryota > Metazoa > Chordata > Aves > Pelecaniformes > Scopidae > Scopus > Scopus umbretta. The sequence goes on from VZTL01003655.1 coordinate 57,852, forward strand.
GGACACACGGGGCTGCGTGGGGACACACGGGGCTGCATGGGGACACATGGAGCTGCACGGGGCTGCACGGAGCTGCGTGGGGACACACGGAGCTGCATGGAGCTGCATGGGGACACACAGAGCTGCATGGGGACACACGGACCTGCATGGCGACACATTGAGTTGCACGGGGCTGCACGGAGCTGCGTGGGGACACACGGAGCTGCATCGGGACACATGGAGCTGCACGGAGCTGCACGGGGCTGCACAGAGCTGCGTGGGGACGCATGGAGCTGCACAGAGCTGCATGGAGATACACGGGGCTGCCCGGAGCTGCATGGGGGCACACGGGGCTGCACGGAACTGCGTGGGGACACATGGAGCTGCATGGAGCTGTGTGGGGACACACGGAGCTGCATGGGGACACATGGAGCTGCACGGAGCTGCACGGGGCTGCACAGAGCTGCGTGGGGACACATGGAGCTGCACAGAGCTGCATGGGGATACACGGGGCTGCACGGAGCTGCATGGGGACACATGGAGCTGCACGGAGCTGCACGGGGCTGCACAGAGCTGCGTGGGGACACATGGAGCTGCACAGAGCTGCATGGGGATACACGGGGCTGCACGGAGCTGCATGGGGACACATGGAGCTGCACGGAGCTGCACGGGGCTGCACAGAGCTGCGTGGGGACACATGGAGCTGCACAGAGCTGCATGGGGATACACGGGGCTGCCCGGAGCTGCATGGGGGCACACGGGGCTGCACGGAACTGCGTGGGGACACATGGAGCTGCATGGGGACACATGGAGCTGCATGGGGACACATGGAGCTGCACGGGGCTGCACAGAGCTGCGTGGGGACACACGGAGCTGCATGGAGCTGCGTGGGGACACACAGAGCTGCGTGGGGTCACATTGAGTTGCACGGGGCTGCACGGAGCTGCGTGGGGACACACGGAGCCGCATGGAGCTGCGTGGGGTCTGGAGCGGAGGGAAGAGGGTGTCGATGTGCAGTGGGCCCCCACGCCTGGCTCAGCGGGCAGGCCTTGCCCTCCTGCCCCAGCTCCCCGCTCACGTGAAGGGATGCTCAGGAGGCTGTGGAGCATCCAGCAGCGTGATGCTCCCCTCCGGAGCAGAGGGACTGGCCGGCCTGGGGAGCCACTCGCAGCCACAGGTCCCCAGGCTCTCACCTGGGCTCTGAGGAGTGGATGGGGGTGGCAGAGGGGCTCCCTGCCCTCCTCTCCGGGCACAGCCGCATCCCCGGATGGGGCTCTCTGCTGCAGTGCAGCAGCTCCAGCCCTGCTCCCTCCCGGGGAGCTGGCAGAGGGGATGCCTGCCTTCATCCTTCCTTCATCACAGCACCCTCTCCAGCTGCTCCAAACCCGGCTGCTGGGCCAGCGAGCAGGGTGAGCCCGCGGGAAGAGCGGCCACTTGTTCCTCTCCTGCGTGGGGATGGAGCCCGTGGGGCAGGGCACCCCGGGAGGCCGCAGGCCGTGGGGTGACTTTGCACCCGCAGCCCGGCCAGCGGGCACCCATGGCTGCAACGGGCGGGAGGGGAAGGCGCGATGCCCGCGTCCTCACCCAACCGGGGAGGCATGGGTGTCTCCTTGGGTGGAGTGCCAAGCGGGGAGCCCCCACGGCGTGATGCCCCCCCGCCAGCATCCTCCCTCCTCGCCGCTGCTGGGCGAGGGCCACCCAGCACCCAGGCAGATGACATAATTCCCAGCCACTGCACGTTAATCACTCGGCTGCCAGCAGCCTCCTTCGCTTGAATCCAACCCCCATCCCCAGCCACCGCTCCCCTCCCTGACATCACCGCAAAAGAAATAAAGAAATAAATCA